>UYYG01001176.1:680662-708385 GCA_900625125.1 Dracunculus medinensis
TATTTCAAATTTATTTGTCTTTGGTGATAATTAGGTATTGTAGAATTCCTTGCCTCCTCATCGTACCATGTGACTGTGGGATATCAAGGCAACACTTATCAAGGTAGCTGAACTGTATGTCCGCTATATGTCCTGATGGCGGGTCCACTTCATTAGCCATTGCTACTTTTCCTTTCTATCATCATTCTAGCTAAATTTCTCTAATCAGGATGACATCCCAATGCCCTCGCTTTAGGACCGAGTTAGATGGATGAGCGAATCGATATCTCATTTACTTTTTGGACGCAGCTTGATGTTATCCATGTAGAGAAGATAGTTGATGATAATTTCTTTCATCAATTTATATCCATATCCGCCTCTGGTGATTCGATTCTGAATGAATGGAATTATGTAGAATAATGGAGGAGATAATGCTTCGCCTTGGTATATGCGGCACTAAATAGCTACTTATGTTCTGAGTTGATTTCAAGTGCCATTTTCCACGATTCCACTGAGTTCTCAATTAATGTCCTTAGGCTTCTATTGACTTTGTATAGAGCCGGATATTCATAGACCCATGTGAAACATTGAGTCATAGGCTTTCCCATCATTTTTGGTCTTGTTCCATAGTTCTTGTTGTTCAAATAGAAGTAAAAATTCAAAAGTTTAACAGTTCTTGGGAACCTAGTTGTTTCACCCAAAAGTCCATGTGAAAAATTTAAATTTTAGAATAAAACCGGCGCTTAAACCAGAAATGGCAGGTGCTAATTATCTAACGCAGTACTTCACGACATTTATTTCATCATGTTCGTTCATTTTGAGAAAATGACAGTCCAGCTGATCAAGTTTCAAACAGTAGCTTTCAATAGTTATTTATGTATTATTTATTTCATTCATTTAACGATTTAAAGATTCTGAATAAAATCCGCTGCCGGGAATTCAATCAAGTCTATCCTGTAGCAATAGCCAACAATTAAATTGTATCAACAATTTAACGATCAATGTTTTTTCTGTTCTGATTCAACAAAGCTTGACATTTATTATAGATTCATTGAACATAAATTATTTTTTAAAATATTCCTTGGATTTTGAAAAGGCGAAAAATATTTTGAAATTTTATTGATTCAATTAAAAAGCTAATGAATTGTCCATGTTCATGAATGAGCTAATTATTAAACGAAAAGATAATCTGCTGGTGGAGCTGAAAAATGGTCGTTATCCATTAAAAATGTTTATTCTTCATATAGCTCCGATTCTATAGTTTTATAAATTCTTTCGTAATATACCAAATATATTACACATTACATATTTAATGAATATAAAAAAATATATTGAATATAAGAATAATGTATAAGCTAATGCGCATACGCTGTTAGAAAAAATATAAAACAATAATGAAAAAGAATTTCGTTATTTACAAAATTAAAAGATATTTTGCTATCGTAAGTAACTAAAGTTTGTTGATGCCGTAGAAGCGCCAAAAAAATTTGGTTGTGCTTGTCGATTCATCGCTCGTGATGGTGCAAATCCTAGCAGTTTTTGTAAATTTTGGCGAATACTCATCGTACAAAGTATATACAAAAAGATGAAAGAGCAATCTGTGTAATCATCGCCCATAAGATTCCTGTAAAATTAAAATAACGTGGAAATTTCATAAAGATATCCGATTAAATGATAGATCACTATAGTTTTATTTCACTTGCCTTCATAATTTCTTTATTTACTATCTTCTTCCTTTGGCATTTATTTGCTTGTCCATTTTATTAAATGTGCAACACGCAGCGTGTGGGAAACAAAATATCGTATTCAATACAGCCAAGTAAACTATTGTTGCGTATCGAAAAAAAAAACAAAAATTAGCAATGACTCCAAAACAAAGCTAAAAAGATACCTGTGAGAAAGGCCTTGAAGCCATGAAATAGGAGTGAATGGTAGTTTTGCGACAATTTTTCCATCAAAAATCGAAGAAAAAGTCGATAGTAATGCAGTAAAGGCGAAACCAATGGCCAGCATACTTTTCATTTTGAATATATTCATATCTCGGTTTGTTGCTTTCAATTTTTCTTCTTCGCGTTCAATTTTCCGCTTTGCATTTCGATCTGCTTCAACAGTTATTTCTTTCTGAAATCCTTTTCAAATGATAAATTAAACTAAAATATAAGATAAAAATTACAAAAAATTACAAAGAATACTACAAAACAAAATCCATTACCCTCCTTTCAAGTTTTTTCGTTTTCCTTTCCATTTCATTTTTCAGCCTTTTATATTGATCACTTCGGTAAACAAGTAAATACGTCAGCAATTCGCCAAATAATGCAGTAAATGTTGCTATAAAAATAATTAATAAACAGTCAGCATACATCCCTTGCCTGCAAAAAATTTAGAAAAAGAAATCTGGATTTTGATCAAATTGAATTGAGAAAATGAATTTATGAATTTCTATGAATCAGATTGCAGATTCACAAATAACTGATAAAAAAATATGGTTATATAAGATTTAAGAAACATTCAAATAATATTCACTGAACCGTATAACAATTTATTCTTAAAGTAACAATGAAAGCAATAAATGTAACAAAATAACGACTCATTTTAATTTAGTTTAAAATCGGAATCTGTTGAATAAATGATGAAATACAAATAAAAATGCGGTAATTCACAATACTCTGCTCTATTCACCGCACAATATTTTCTCAAATTCTACAAGATAAATCGACTAATAAATTTGGCAATAAATAAATAAATATATATATATATATCACAAAAACGGTTCAATATTAATTTCGAAAGCTGATAATGGCTTATTTAGGCCAAATGAAACAATGACATCAGGATGTAAAACTCCTAAAGTTCCAAGCGTAATATTCTTTGGACCGATTACCTTTGCACAACGGCCGGGCAGAAACGTTGGATCTAAAATTCAAAAATTAAAAACAACAAACAAACATCTTATTTCACTGATTTTTGCCAACATAAACTGATGGACATACTATCATGCGCACTTATATAGTAGCCAGTACCATCTTTTGACCATTTTATGGCTAACGACAACATAAGTCGATCAAGCAACCCATGAATTGTCTCGAATCCAGATGTTTTGTTATAATAAACTGCAGCTAGCCTACGTTCATTACGAGCACCAACATCTGAAATTAAACTGAAATTAAACTGAACCAATCTTTTTATTTATCTGGCTTCATTAAAAAACAAAACGGCTATCGAATAAAAAAGAAATTTACCAGACAAAGAACATTTTAGCACTACATCCTGTAGTTCAAACAACTGGAGAGGTAAAGGCATATCTTTGTTAGATGCAATTGTTTTTAATAAACCAGGCAGAAGAGATGTTCTAGCCACCTAAATTAATAAAATTTTTGCAAGCGAAAAAAAATAAAAAGAATTTAACAATCGGTAATGATTCATTTTCATTATCACCATTTGATTTAGAAAAAAAATTAATAGAATAACTTTTTTTTATGAAGACTATAGTACCTGAAACTCTGAATTTTTTGGATTAGAAATTTTAACAGCTTCATTCAGCTCTTCTATTCTTCTAAGCTTTGATGATATATCATCACCGCTACACTGAAATAAATTTGTTTTTTGTCTAAAATAGCGTAAAATTAAAATATAAATGATAATTTTTTTGACTTCTACGATAAAACCTTCAGAACAAAAAAAAACTGAATGAAACATATAGCGAGAAAAGAAACCAACTAAGGCAAAATTTAAAGTTTCTGTCCACCCAGCAGCAGCAATTTCAAATCGAATAAGATCAGATAACTTATTCAAGGGAAACGGTTCAGCAATAGTATTAATATTTGGAAGCTGCTGTTGAATATTGTTATACCCATAAGCAATAGCTATATCTTCAGCGATATCGCATTCATGTAATATATCATGTCGTGTTGGTGGCACAGTAACCTTAAAAGAGCCAAAATATTTATGAAAAATATTTTAAGCAACCTTTTTCAATTAAGATTTGAAATCAAATTTACTTCTAATTTATATTCTTCAGCCAATTTGCGACATGATATCGACATTCGTGATAAATATGCCATTATTTCATCATAATTCATGCAAACTCCGATTCTTTTATTGATATTCCTGATATCTACAACCATCTGATGATAATTTAATTTCTGAAAAGGAGAAATAAATTATGTAAAAAATTCACAACGATAATTCTATTGTGTCAATTAATTTTAATTTTTTCATTAATCATTAAAGGAATCAAAAATTCAAGTGGTGAATTTAAGAATTTTTCCCACATGATGGCTCAACGTTCACATATACATGCATTCTTAGTGAAAATTACACCAATGAAAGTTACCCTCATAACGCATTGATAAAGTGATGCTCAAATAAACTTTATCAGACTCCAAAATATGAAAATTGAAATAATTATCTTGGAGTGATCTCTAATTTTAAATTACTATTATTTTTCCTCTGATTTTTTTTTCTCATTATTATTACATATCATTTCTGGTTGATAAAGCACCACTTATTTTGATGAAATGTGATGATTTCCAGAGAAGAAGAATAGAGAAGAGAGAACATATTAGCTTCATAAAGGCATTTTATCAGCGTACATCAGCACAGATCTTTATACATGAGGAACTAACAGACGCTTTCGAAATAAATACTGGTGTTTGTCAAGGCTGCCCTTTCCCTTACAATATTCAAATAAACGATAGATTGGATAATGGACATAACTTGAATATGCTAAGGATATAGATTAAGCATGTAGATAATGGAAATAGCTTGAATATGTTAAGGATGTAGGATAATTGAAAATTTTATGACAACAACACGAAAACGTACCGGGTATACAGAAGTCGCACCGTCTGAACTTTCGACTAAAACAGGATCAACTCTAAATTTATAAAATTTTAATTTATATTTGTTGAATGATGTATAAATATTACCAAAAAATTTTTCAAATTATTATAATTATTAATTTTAAATTATTATAAAATTATTACTATTATAAGCGTTAAATCAAATAGCATTATCAAGGCAACAAACTAACTGAAAAGGAACTTTACAATATTGGCTAAATAATGCCACAATAGTATCTAACACAATTATTGCTTTTTCAAGATCGGTGGCCGTTGCTTCAATAAATATATTCTTTGTGTTCAAAGTTATTCTGGAATGTTCACCTGAAAAAGAAAATACATAATGGAAGAAAAAACATTTTCAAAATATGTAACATAAATTAATATAATACATATATAATTAAATTCGTATTCCTAAAAAAAACCATACAAATTAATTCCAATAAAATTTACCATTAATTATCGGCGGCATTGAAAGTACGATTCCTCGACTATCACGAATAATTGGATAGTGTTTTTTATTGGAGATAATGCGAAGATATGGTTTTAAATGGCTATCGTTCTGAAAAAGAGTTGAATTCTGAAAAAAAATATCTTTAAGTAATCTAAGGAAAAAATAAAATTTAAAATAAAAAATAAAATAAAAAAAGCAAATTTTCAGTTAATCTAAACGAATTTAAACTAAATATGTAAAGATGTTACCGAATATAAGATCATTAACTCTTCTGCTGTATATTCTTTAGTCTGGCCGAGAGGCTGAAAACGAATTTCTGACGGAATTTCAGCCCCATATTTGAATGGACCTTCAAAAATAAAAAAATTTCTGTTCGAAGCAATAATCAAAAAATATAAATTTTTACTTACCCTTGATGGTATCATAATCATGTGTACCTATAGCAACCAATGTTCGTTTTCGGCAAATATTTTGATGAAGTTTATCTTGTAAATCAAGAAATGAAGCATATGCATCCGAATCTAAAGTCACATTTCGAAGAATAGCGCCCACTATAAAAGGACGTACAGCAGCTGTCTCTGGTAAAATAATAATGCGTTCTTTCTGCTCAGCATTTGATAAACTATATTTTGGTGGATTCAGCCTAGAAGTAAGCAAAATCAAAAATAGAAAAATATGGTTACTATTTTTATGTCTTGATAACTAATTAGAACGAAAAAATTTATTTAACTGGTTGATTGGTCAGCACTAGTTTATAATGGAAAAATAGCATACATATCAGATGTCTATCTAGAAAGCATTTGATACTATTTCCCACAGTAAATTGTTGGCCATTAACAGATATGGCGATGCAGTGAGCTGGCATAACTGGATAGAAGATAACTTGAAAGACTAACACCAAGCTGTATATATCAACTCTTTCTTCAGAGCTCTAAGAGACGACTCTAATTAAATTAGGCGTCCCTCAAGATAGCTGAGTCGCAGCATTATTTTTTTATAATACATTAACGATATCACTATAGTTATTAAATTCTACCATTCATCTTTATGCTGATGACTGCAAAATTTATTATTCACAAGACAGATTAAGATAATTTGTGCTATAAGATGATCTCAACAGAATTACTAATTAGTTATTTGACATGCAAATTACGGTTTCCATTCAAAAGTATAAAGTATTATATAAAAATTCGAAAGGATTCGATCTTCCTAATCTCCTTTTTAATGGTAACATAATCAGGCGTGCGTCAAAAATCTCAGTTCTTGACATAGTTGTGGATGAAAATCTTAATTTCGACCCTAACTGTAGAAACATAGCAAAAGAATCCTCAAGAACACTAAATTTTATTTTTCGAACGTTTAAAAACGACAAACAAATGAAATCTTTCTTATCAAAATATACAAAGCGTTCGATATAAAGCAAAAGCAATTTGTTATTCCCATAGATACCGCAAATCAAGAAAATTAATTGAAGGACTCCAAAAATATTTTGCATGTCGTCTCTCTCCTAGTAATAATGAAACATAATTAGATAACCTAGATTTCTTCTCATTTCGGTGAAATTTGACACCAATAAGATCTATGAGCTAAAATTATTAAAAGTCATGTGTAAAGCTTTAATTTATAAATTTTTCAGTAAAAACTCGTGATTTTTTCATTTGCAACATTAATTAATAGAATAAGCCGTCGAACGATGTAGTACTAATCATCCTTAATTTCATTTGGCCTCATTTATTGTTATTAATGGAAGCATATGGTGCTTTGTCGCCTTGATCAATTGTTTTCAAACAAATTACTGACAATCTTCTAGAAATACTTACTGCTGATTAAATATAAGAATGGCTCGTGAAAGACCTTCAATTGATAATAAATCATATCGATTTGCAGGTAATTCGATTTTATAAATTTCTTCTTCAACCGATTTTCGTTGATTCCCTTTCTGGATTTCTAGATTTTCATGGACCTGAAAATATTTCGATGACTTAGCAATGAAATTTCATGTTCTATTAAAACTTTAAAACAGAAAGTAAAAAAACTTACGATTTCGTCAAGTTCCAATCCATATTTAAAGAACAGATCATCTAGTTCTTCTGAAGCTAAAATCAAATTGAAATTACAGCAATTATCCGAAAAAAATTGGATTAGTAAGTAAGCACAATAAAAAAATCCACACTGGCTAACATTTTTCTAAAAAGTTAAGACATAAAGCCCAAACAATAAAATGAAGACAAAAAAACTAACAACAAACTGATCATAGCCAGTTATGAAGACTGATTTTTATTATTAAAATGAAAATAAAAGAAGAGCCGAGCGCTAGTCGATTACCTAGCGCACAACCACTTAACATTTTCTATTATCCTTGTCTTTTCACCTTGCAAAGAATTAATCCCGAAATAATTGCACCACTGCTGTGCACATTCCCATCGCACAATTTCCTTACAAATTTGTTTCGTTAACTAAGAGAGGATATGTCCTGTCGCGAACTATTCACTTCATTGAGTAACTGCTTATTTTTGCCTAACAATTTTATAACAATTCATTCCCATGTTTCTCCTTTGACCTCATTATTCTTTACAATAAGTGGAAAGAATAATCGACGAGTGAACAAATTTAAAGGACAAAATGAAAAAAGAAAAGTTTTCCATAACTAAGTCATCAACAAAGCTGGCAGACAACAATAAACGAAAAACTGAACGTGCGAAATGAAACCTACCACGGTCAACAAATTACTACAAAAGAAAATGAAAAGAAATGGCGTAATTTTCTAGGCCCTCAGTTATCTACAAACTCTCGAGACATGGCTTTCGATTTTAAGTTAATTTTATCAAAGCGGATGGGCCAAAAACAACGAACAAGGCGTACGCCCATTGCCACAACGAATTCTCGACAAAGGCAAATGGTAAGTGAGCAAATGAAAACGAAATGACGGCCGAACAGCAGCAAATGACAAGTGAGGAAGTCCCTATTTCGAGATAATTCTCCATACACATTTCCTTAAATTATTTACAGCTACTTTTATAAGGAAACTCTCTCCTTTCCATTCTGTAACTGTTACGTCAGAAAATTAATAAGAAAGGTAAACTTACAATATGAACGCCCAAAAAATTTACCAATCAGTGACCGACGAACACCAATTGTAGGCATAACGGACGGAATTGCAATAAAATCAGTAAAAATCTAAGAATCAAATCAAAATCAAAAAACTCACTGTAATATAAAATTCGTCTTAAGACCGAGACAATTGTAGCGCGAAGTGCTAATTTGATTTGAACCAGGAATTCTTATGCCATGGATTGCTCGCGCGGTCTGTTGAGGACTACTTCCTGAAGCCTATGAAGATTCTCCCCTGAGTTGCGGAGATATGAAAGTTTAATTTCTGACAGTCGTCAATGTAAGTGATTTGTTACTTATTTCATGGAAATGATATGTAAGGTTCGTGAATGAGCGAGTGTGGCACTCACCATTTCTGCTCGTTTATGCTTGCTCCGTTTGTTCGATCCGGGAAATTTCGCTAGTGAATCACTTGACGGCGAAAATATTGCGGGAGACCAATCGGATGCTTGAAGGACAAGTTTAGTTCTAGCGAGAATGCAAGCATAGGGTCTGTGGACCAGTCAGCTAATAAGCGATTCTGCCCCACTCTGCCTCAATTTCCATGTTTTATGTTATATTGCCATGTTTTATTTAAAAAATTTTATTTGGAAAGCTGATAAATAGCAAAATTAAAATTCATAATATACTGAAAATGAAATTTTTCAGTAAATTTTTCAGAGTTAACCAAAAAATTTTGGAGCATTTGGACAGTTTTGTTCCTAATTTTTATCAGTTGCTTATTGTTTAATTGATAAGTTTATGTCCCATCGCTTCATAAAAAAGCATGTTTGGAGCAATTATTATTCGTTTGGAAATATTTTCGACGATTTAGGTCATTTTCTGGTACTTTCTTTAAATCCAAATTATGATTTACATCTGATTCAATTATGATAATGATAGTTTAGCTATGAATTGTATCGTATATAATAATAGTGACAATAAGGCTAATAACAAATTAGGATGGTTAGGACTGTGCTAATTGTGCTAACAATGAAAGGCTCAATTTTTAATGGAAAATTTATTATGAAAAATTCAGTCATAGCAAAAATTTTAAGTTTTGGTTTGTTTAACAAGGTGATAATTTGTGAACTTCAGTGTGACTCTCTCGTATTGCATTTATCATATGGATCCAGTGAGAATGCTCTGCTCCAGGCGCTTTTCCTGATATTATCACTCGACCGATTTCTACTCTACAAAAACAAAAAAAAAACTTTTTCGAATTATCTTTCATAAAAAATGAATTCGGTTGGTGCTGTGGAACTATACTTATGCTTATACATCTATACTTATATCATTAGATGAATATCTGAAGTGATATTTTAATGCAACCAAATCAAAAATTACGATTGTTCTGCAACGTAAAACGAAGGGGCAAAAAAAAGTAAGAGAAAAGTAAAGAAACAAGATTACCTTTGTTTCTCAATTTCATTGATCGCAACATTTTCACCGTTTGCAGTTGGTCTGCTTGAAATTACATTTTTTTCGATATTTTAATAAGTTAAAAATAAATTTCAAAGTATTGAAGGCAAAAAACAGCTTAAAAACCTTAAAAAAATAGGATACCTTATTGCGATAAGTTCGATAACAGTAAAAGTCAAAATTGATTGATAAAGATCGCTTCGGGGAAGATCGAATGTAAAAACCTGTTCGAATCGAGGATCACTGCCGTATTCCATTAATGAACGCCTCTTATCTCGAGTTTTTCGACCAATTAGTAAATGAATCTCGACAATTACACCTTAACAGCTCAAGTATTGAAAGTCAAAATTTTCATCTTCCAGCAGCATTTGCCATTTCCCTTATGGTTTGCTCAATTAACCATTATGAAACCTTTTCATTTGGGATGGATTCTCAGAGCTATTCGGATTATAAGTTTATTGAATTTTTCTAAATTAAAATAGCTCAAATTAGAAACATGAATAAATTAGATTTGATTTTTTTGAACATTTCTTTTGAATCAAATTTCCTTTTTGGTTTCTTAATATATTCGATGATTCCTTGGTGATAGTTCAATAAAAAAATTTAATAACTTGAATTTGTTTCACCAAGTAGTCGCAAATTAGTCGCGCCGATCAGAATAACTGTAAGGCGTTCCGAACTTGGAAGGTAACGAAGCGAAATCTCCAGTTCTCCAAGATCCTTTATTAGCGAAAACAAATTTGGTTAAATTTGATTTTAATGGCCAATAATAATAATAATAATAATAATTTGAAAAGTTCTGATTGATCAAATATCAAAAGTGAGCCAACTATTTTTCAAATTCCATGCATATAGGACAGGACAGACGCTTATGAGTATTATAGTAATAAAAGTTTTTACAGGTGACGAGGCGTTCAAAATAAAGTCGTATTCAGTAAATTTATCGATAGGTTTTTCGTCGATCCAGAAATCTTTTTCCGCGATCACTGTTGGCTGATTTCTATAATTGATCACGCATACAGTATTAATACGAAAAAAAATTGATATAAGTCTTAGTTTGACTTCCATGACTTGATAAAATCATATTTCACTACCCGAGATATCCAATAATCCGATATAATTCTTTGTCTGGAAACCCTCAAATCTCTTCCTAAAAAATATTTTCAAGTGCTTTTTTACTTTATCAGTCCGATTTTTATTAAAAAAAGAGAAAATTAAGAGAAGAAAATTGAAAGAAGATGGATTCGGAATGAAATCGACTTTCCAAGATGGATTTTTCCAAATTAAATATAATAATTCACCTGTCAAAGTTACAAAACTGAATTTTTATTACACACACATGAAATAGATTACGTTTAACTTCACAGCTGAAAAATTCATTGAAAACTGTAGTTGTGCGTCGAAGAACAGGTAATGTTTTAAAACAGATATATTTGTCAGGAGAATTTTCCTAAAATTTTTATTTTCCTTATTTTCTATTAGATACTTCGAAAGAAAGAAGATTTCTTTATAAATTTTAAATGATTCAGGATCGAATTACGCTAAATTAGATAAGAAATGGTTTTAAAGGCGATATTTATCAGTTATCATTCTTACATCGATCGTTATCGTCGGTGATCGTCGTGACAGCCAACTTTTCCTAACATTTTTTATCACATATATTCGTGCAACACATTTTGCTCCATGTCTTGCCACTGTCGGTGGAACATTTATAAAAGAACGCATATAAATTTCCAACTTTTCATCGTTTTTATTATAATGTAGGCCTAACTGTGCTATCAGTACCATCTGAATTTAACATGTATTATGCACGAAATCAATCGATTCTAAACAAACAGAGTTATTGCCGGGCTTTAGATCAACATGAATTTCTTCGAAATACAAGCTTAAATCCAAAGCCGTAAGCCAAATTTAATTTAAAAGCATTACAGTGATCGTAAAGGATAACCACGAACATGTCGACGAATTCGCGTTGAATCCCACCAGAAGGCAGATCAAATGGTATTGAAAACGCGACCAATCAAAAATTGATCAAATAAATAATTTACCAAATTTTGTGGAAATATAATTTTTGAAAAATAATAAAAATTAAAATATACTCGCAATTATTTATACAGCTGTTCAACATTTTCGAAATTTTCGATCATTTATCGATCATCATTCTTGATCAATATTGATTCAGTTGATATCGAAAAACACCAATAATCGTAAGTTATCAACTTAAATTAGCCAAAATTGAGGAAATCCTGATCAAAATAAAACTAGGAAAAAGGGTTCGGGAAAATCCATAAGACTGTTCAATTTTTTTACTTTTTTCCTTGTCTCATTGTTTTTTTAATTTTTCGGTTTCCTTATATTCCATTGCTTTATTAATTTGAGCAAAATTGTGACACAATAGGATGTAATTAAATCTGCGACCCATCGGCTTCGTGCAGCGACGTCTAAGCATGACAGAGGATGAATTACCGCGCTGCGAGATATCAAAATTGTTAGCGAATCATCTATGCTCCGAGCTAGCTGCTGATTCCTCGGCATACCAAACGTTTCTAACTTTATTAACGTAGATAGCCTGACTAGAAGTGATCAGCACCAACCACATTTTTATTCTCGACAAAAGAACGACTGTCTTTATCTAAATAAAACTACAGATTTAGAACTCATAAAACGTTTCATCTTGTATCAGATCTGAAGAACTTCATGCAAGAAGTATCATTGATTAAGATTAAACCAGTAATCCATACATGATAAGTTTGTATCTAAACAGACAAAAGCCTGATCAATTCTTCTCTTTCAGCCCTTTTTGACAACCTACTTCGCTCGTTCGAATAGACATCGAACTAAACCAAGGAAAATTCGCATATCGTTCACTTGACAGTAGTCTAAATAAGTTATGAGTTATAAAAAGCTAAAAAATGAAGTTTACTTCGTGTTTTCCATCTAAAAAATATCGCTGTCGTATTCTCATTGCAGAATTATCCTACTTTCATCATTTTAAACTTGGCGATTAAACCTTTTTATTCGAATAACGATAAAACGTCGACCGCCATTGCTTCTTACAAAGTACAAAGCAGCCAAATATTAGAAATCAAATAAATCACTTGGCTGATTGTCATCACCATTCCTTCCTCGATTCATCGCTGCTTGTTTATAGTCATTTGGGGTCGCCATAAGCTTTAGTTAATTTTTGCTTCATCCGACTAACGACCTCCCATTTCTCGCCTACTGATAATGATTCGTTCTACTCATTTTAAACATAATATTTTACACAAATACATCATTACTTAGCCAATCATTAAAGTAAACTTCTGTACTTCAAAAAATTTTATACAATTCAAAATCATAACAAACAATGTCCTTATTGACAAAAACAAAAGAGCACAAAAAGAAAAAATTTAAAAAAAAAAAAGAAAAATTAGTTGCTTTTTATTATCATTTAGCATTAACGAATTTTCAAGATCAATATTTCCAAAATATCTGCTTAAAGTGGGTAAGAAAATTATATATATGAAAAAAAAAGATAATGCAATGAACAAATCAGATCTTTTAATCGACCCTATTATTAATGGAAACTATTTCGTATACGAGTTCGCTGAATGCGTATACTCGATCCTTCCGAAGATAAATCGCTTAATCGTTGAGCATTGTAAACATTGAACCAAGAAAGATATGAATTTAGGATACTCGAAATTTGCTTATCGTCCATGCCCATTGAAGCCAGAAACTAGATAAAACAAAATAATTGAGAAAATCCTGAGATCACCTTAGCTACAGGAAAGAAACCTCTATGTAAGAACAAACCTGTTTATTAATTTTACCTTCGAGATCACTAAGCAAAAAAAATGCACGTGAATTGAACAAGTCCTCACATTGTGACTGATTGATTTTTTTTAACCATCTGAATTAAGAACTATTTAGAAATCACGAATATTGAAAAATAAAAAATCTTCATTAATCTTAAGTTTTCTGAAATTTACTATAATAAATTTTGCGGATGAAAAAGGAGGAAACGTACACAGATATCGGCATCCTCGGAGAAAGAGACTCATTTGAATATACTGAATGCATATAACGGGATTCTGATACTTTTTCTTTCACATAACGTTTACCTAATTCAAAATTATAAATAATCGATGAAATTAATTTATAAAGATGGCGACCTCGTACCTAAAAATAGGGTTAAAGTAAGAATAAAAATTTAAAATCGGATAAAAAACATTACAATCTGTTAAATAAATTATACATTTGGATAAAAAATTGAAATAACTCAATAAAAAACTCAATTTCACTGAAGAATTTAAATTTCACCTGGATTTCATAAATCGTCTCGTCGTCTTCTTCAAATGATTTCCGATGAGCCTTATCATAATGCGTTTGTGTGACAACTTCCATTACTGGTGAAATACATTTACGACGTTTTTTCACTGCATTGATCGAATGAATTAATTCGACAGAAGTTGATTTTATTCATAATGCTCAGCTTCATTCTAAAGACAGATCTGATAAAGTGAAAAATTTACTTGTTGGCTGTTCGTCAGAAGCACAATCACGCGATGGATATGCACAAACTTTTAGTGACATTCGCTGTTCACCTACTAGTTCTCCACTGAAAAAAAAATTTCACCAAAGTTATATCAGCATAATAAATTTTGATACTTTCCAAAAAGGAACAAAGTTATAAAAAGCCTTTTTTTTCACAAAAACTTACTTTACTTCTAAAATAAAAAAAAGAAATAAAGGTCTGCGATTGATTCCTCCGCTGCACGATGAATAGCACTGGAATTGAACAGGAATAAAAAATGGGACTGATGGATGAGATAATGTTATCATAACATGGGGGAAGGGAAATGAGCTCTGTCCACTGACATGTATTGCTTCAGGAATATCAACCACAATGAAATGCTCTCGAGTACAAATTGCTGAAATAGAATTGTTATAGGAAAACTTTGAAAAAAAAGATTAAAATGTGAAAAATAATATACGATACAAATCGGCAAAAAAGTATTTTTTATAGTGAAAAACCATAGCATAAGCAAATATAAACAAAAAAAAACACCATCAGATGCTAAATGCAATGGACAACGATGAACCGGCTGTGAAGCATAAGCAGTTTCCACATATCGAGCAAAAATACGAAGAACTGATAAAGTCGGAGTTTCAGTATGGAACAGTATCGCGAAAGGTATAGATATAAAAGGTTTTGCATATAGATAATCTCTTTCCACAGAATACTGTAAATATCTTTTCCCACAAAAGAAACCAGAAGATAAAAAGGCAAAAAGCTGATTTCATCAAAGTTAACCAATAATGAAACAGTTTAAATTCAGAATAGAAAATACATCGATCTTTTCCCAATCTTTTGATATTTATATTATAAAATGCTAATATCACAATTTTGTCGTATCGATAAGCAAAGAAAATATTAATTGCCTATGCTTAATCCTAATTCTGTAACAGTGGAGAGCGGTATTATGAAATAAGGCGCAAATCCCCAACTGAAATTCGATATCTTGTCAATTCTGTC
The DNA here is from genome assembly GCA_900625125.1 of Dracunculus medinensis. NCBI lineage: Eukaryota > Metazoa > Nematoda > Chromadorea > Rhabditida > Dracunculidae > Dracunculus > Dracunculus medinensis. The sequence goes on from UYYG01001176.1 coordinate 695,970, forward strand.
ATGAGAATAGAATAAAATGAGAAGAATGCCAAAAAACTAGTCTAAAGAGTGAGAAAACTAAAGTAAGTTCCTATTCTATTTCTCATTCTAAAATCTCATTATATCCTAATATCCTAAAGATAAGATTATTTTTATGGTCTATGGTTAAATGATTTAGTTCACGATTGCGTTCGCCGATTTCGCAGTTTATAAATAAAGGTACTTTACGATCTCAACACAAACGGTAATCGGCTAAAATAGACAGATTATTATGCAAATATCAGTTGCCTTAAACATCTCGAATAGAAGTATGAAAAGTGTTGCATCTCAAAAAATTTTAAAATATTAAATAACTTACTATATAATCAGCACTTCTTCGTTTGATTGCTGGTTCAATTTTAACATTAAAACCATAAGAACCAACATTTGATGAACTGGAAGATATTTTAAAATATGAAAATGTGAAAACAAAAATGATAATAATATAAACATAGTCACGAGCTATGACGGAAATTCAAATGAACGAGAATGAGAATAGTTAAAAGCAAACAAATTTTGCTCAAGAAATTCTTTATTCTTGGAAAATATAAAATAAACACATGAATAAATGTAAACAATTGAATAATGGAAAAGCTGTGGGCGGTTATTCTCATTCCTGAGCCTCCATGCTGGGATTATATTCTAGGCAGAAATAAACCACGGGTTAAAAAATGCAAGTGATGGAAATACCTACTGTGATACCTATATAATCTATATAGTGATTCTGTTATAAAGCTTGTTTGGCCTGACAAGCCGGCAGAGCAAGCCTAACCAGAAATAAATTTCCTTAACCATCAAAATAATCCATTTTTTTAAATGATATTATTTCTAGAGACTTAAAAAATTTATTACCTTGATCTCCAGTGCATCATAGAGCCTTTCATATTTTGATTAGCATGTCTGGGCTAAAATAAAAACATTAAATTTTTTAAAACATTGAATCTTAAATTCAAGTTTTCTAGAAAAGAATCATTTTTTTACTTAAATCATTTATAAAAATATGTTCTGAATTTTCAAGCATAAAATCATGAATCAATTTGCTTAAAAAAACTTAAATAAGAAAAAATAAAAAAATACATCATTCATAAAATCTCCAACAGTTTCAGAGCAATAAGATGTTTCAATATTTGTCCGGTAATTGCAATCCAAATTTTCATCTGCAGAATAATTAAGTCCCTAAACTTATAAATTAACAATATTAATAAATTTAGTAATTTTTTTTATATAAATATAAACAAATAGATTTCAAATATACAAATGAATAAATTTATATAAATAAGGAAATCCAAAAATTAATGGCCATTAAACTCACCCCATCTGCGATTCTTTTACATAAAATATCAGCAATATCGGAACCTGAACAATTAGAAGGAATATCCACCTAAAAAAAATTAATGAATTTAACAAGATGTAAATTATATTTTGGATAAATTAAAAATATTTAAAAAAAACTAACAAAATATTCATCATTATCCATTATGACAAATGCTTCATTGTCCAACGATTTATCACCATAAATCTGCTCACCACTGAAAAAAAAAATTATGAAATTATCGCAATAAATCTCCTAACATTTTATCATGAAAACTGAGGAAATATCTCCCAAATTTAACTGTCCAATCTACACATTATTTTAAATTTATGGCTCTTCAAAAAATTTCATGAATGTTTCATTTCATTTCATTATTAATCCATTATAAGTAATGCTAACGCTTTCTTTAATATTACTCAAAATAATTTTAATACAAAATATTGTTATCATAATATTGAATACTATAAAATACTAGTCAAAGAAAAAAGCCTCTACCCTACAGATTTAAATAAATAATTTTAATTTTAAACTAATTTTTATAATTAGATTAAATTAGATTAAATTACCTACTACAAAAGTAAAATTTTAGTAATTTGAAATTTTTCTACGTGTATTGACGATGTTCTTTTCGATTGTCAATAATATTTTAGATCTTGGTTTAACTGTTTTCTTAAACTTAATATTTGTTAAACTTTGTATGTCCATAATTGATTGAGTCCATCAAATGAATTGAGGAATTAAAAAAATATTTTCTCGATGCACTGGCTACCTACAGACTTATTATGCACAATTTAGACTATGTAAATAGACTGTCAAGCAAATGTTTTAGGCTCTGCTCATTAAGTTTTCAAATAAAATACAGAAAATAAAGTTACATCATAGACCTATTTTTTAATAAAACAGTAAAAATCCAATGAAAAAGGAAAAAAATGGGCACCATTGATGACTATAATCGCTTTCCTTTTTCGATGTTAAAAAAATAAGCCCTTGAGAAACTTCTTGTGAAAGTGCTGACTGGTCATCGAAATTACTCAGATGACTGTTCATGTGAATTCCTTTTTCTCCTCTATTTTCCATACTGAAAAACTGAATCTAAATTTATAAAAAAATTATTATAATTAATAAAGAAGGGAGATGACTGAGGGATATGCTGTTAAGAGTAAGGTCGAATAAGACGAGTTCGACTCCTGCACATTGACAAGAGTGAACATGTCATTAAAAGCTTGAAGGAGCCACCTTTGCCTTCGTCCTCATGTGATTTATTGGAGAGGAATTATCATTCTAGCCAAACCAAAACGATGACCGCTGCAAGAAGAATAAGAATTCTGCGATTAAGAAGAAAAAACATAGAAATTAATTCTTTTTTCAAAGCTTATAGATTCAATCTTTTCATTTAACAAAATATTTGATTCTGCAAATATTATTTTCTTTTCATAAATTTAATATCCAACATTCCCAACTTTTTTTCCACTAATTAATAATAATAATAAGAATAGCGGATAGGGATGAATAATGGTGCGTTGAGAAACAGGACGCTAGAACATCTTCTGCTCTAGACAAGACTGAATATATTTGCCATTTGCCAACAAAAAGTTCGCGTGATGCTGACAATAAATTTGTATCAGCAGTGGTTCTCTGATAAAATAACTAACACTAGCATAAAATTCATCATATCAGTATTTTTGCGATATCTGTTTAAACATTCTAGAGCCGATTGCGAAATAACGAAAATTTATTAATATTCTATTAAATTCTTCCATGTTTTTCGGTTAAGCGAACATCAGTGATAACGGTAAGTCGACTGCGATTATTTGGTGATAAAACAGTGACGGATGAAGAGAGGGCGACAATATAAATGAGACGAATTCTGGAAAAACAGCGAAGAAACGAGATATAACGACAAATAACACGAAAATGAAAGAGAACAAGAATAAGAGAAAGTAGCGAGCGAGTGCATGACCCTTCCTTGACGATGGACATTTTACCGAAAGGCCCCTTAGTACCCGTCCCGCGACCCCATCTACCAACCTACCACTAACCTTTACAAACCCCTTACAGTCTTAATTTGTATTGCCTTAAAAAAATAACCAGGAATAAGTTGCTACCGATTTTAGACAATCGTTATTGTTACTCAATCGACGATTGCAGCTCTATAATCTGCAACGTTGATTTTGAAGCGCCAGTCATGATGAATAAGCGAATTGTATTACAGTGGGTAGCCAACAGTAGTGCGACAATCCAGTCCCAAGATATCCCAAGCTTTTTCCATGAATGCTTTCTTTTAGTAGGCATTTGCCACTTCGTACATGGCTAGGCCGAATAGCCATGCGACTACACTTGGAAACACTGAATTTGGAGAGCGAAGTCTGAAACTTACGATTTCTGTTGCATGCTCTCTTTCAAAATGCACTCCCTCATTAAAATATTCTATGCAGTCCATGCTTTTGTGTTATAATCTATGAGATCCGAGGAGGAAAGTTTGCCAAGCACTGCCTCGGTTGAAGCAACATACTTCCCAAAATCCATAAAACCCTAGTATTTTCGATGAAACAATATTTTATAGGTGAAAATGTTGGCTAGTGTTGACTCCTTCAAAAAATCCAGCAGTGAGTGGAATCTTTTATGGTTCCAGTGAAGAAAGGTTGCGCTTTCACCATTCACTTCTTCCATCGTCCATTCGACCTGTTTGCTTTGCTGCTTTGCTTAGCATTGTTGACTGAGCCAAGCGACCCTTTCTTCTTCATTCATTTACTTTCGTCTCACATTGGTTACTTCATTTTAACGTTCTTTTCTTTATTACTATTTTCCTTGACGAAATTTTTCACTGCCAAAGTCAAAATTTAATACATTGCATTCTACTCGAATCGAATACTACAAATAATTCGATTTTTGTCGAAATTCAGTGAAAATTTTTTGCAATAATTTATTATTGTTTCTTATAATAAAATAAAACAAAAAAAACGAAAAAGAAATGAAAATCCGATTTATCGAAACTGAAATGAGCTTTTCGAAAGAATTCTATTCCGTTTTGGAAGTTAAAGTCGTTTCTTTTAAGTAATATAACTGTAAACTTTAGACCACCATTTTCTTCTGTTTGCTTTCTTTTGAAATTTTTGTGAAAAAAAATCCAAACGACGGGAAAAAAGCGATGAGAACCATTTATGACACTGTATGCTTTGTAAATTTCATAAAGAAAAGTAAGCAACGAAGAAATCAATGATGTTTATACGAATGCTTTCGATGCCCGGAAATAAGAGGTGAAGTGGTTAGCGTTCAACGTTTTTGGTTTTGGTTAAGCTAGACCGTTTGTTTGTTAGTTCCATAGGAAATCATGTACCAGTGGAAGTATATAATGGAACTAAGTGGACACCATGCGGACTGGTTTATTTCCGTCGGTGTCGAGAGCTGAACCCTTACCTCTCAGTACCACCATAAAATCATTAATACCATAACCAATACCTGTTCAATTATCTTCGACAAATATTAGTGCTTTTTGGAAATTTTACATTTTCTAAATTGAACGACCAATGGATTTCAATAATGAAAAATTAAGCCGACAGAAGATTCGACGAAATCGAAAGGGGGTAATCTTATATAGAATTGGAGCACTCGAGTCCACCGCACCACACTTCTTCTTCTTCTAACATCTCTCACCATTACTAGTTAGGCTGGCTCCAACAGCTACAAGGGTAAGACGCTTCCAAGCTGCGCGGTCTGATGCCATCGTCGACAGTAATAGAAGCCATTCCTTTTTCCATCGTCTAAGCTCATATATTGCTGGTCCACCTATACGTTCAAAATCTTTTCTCACCGTATCAGTCCAGGTCTTGATTGGCTTAGCAAGTAACGAAATATGCGACAACTCTTGTAGTGGACGGCAGAACCACCTAACCACCGAAGGTGACTCTCTGTGATAACATTATTAATACAATGGTTGTATTTGAACGAAGACGGATACAATCATGTGATATTTTATCCGCTCAACCGACTGTAAAATGTGCCTTGGACAAGAGTGGTCAAAGGTGGATAGCTTTTAAATAATATAACATAAAGATCGAATGAATCACGGTATATAGATGCGGATTTTCAAATAATGCTAAATAACGTGCCAGAAACTGCAGCAAGAATCGGATCAGGATCAATGTATACAAAACGAAAATCTTTTCGCCTTTCGTTGTGCAAGAAGCTGATAAAACGCTTCTTTTTATAAATTCATTGATACTTGAGGAAGTCCGATTTTAAATACCTTGGGTCCACTCTAATACCAAATGGGCAGGCAAAAGGCGATATTATAATGTGGATAACGGTGAATAATTTGCATTTCGTCATAACTGTCAGCGAAAAGGACAACATCATCAGTGTATTCAAGATCTGTGATACGATGCTCTGAACTGATTTGGACATCCCTTGAGTGCCGACAAGGAGTGTCCATTACCCAGTCTCTCGCATAGTTGAATATTGTAAGAGAAAGGACACAACACCTTGATGAACACCAGTTCTTATTTCGAAGGAATCTCCCTCCTGTCAGTTCCCCATTTACACAGACCTGCGCCGACGTGCGCTCATAAAATACCTTTATGAGTCTAATGATTTTCTCTGAAACACCGTCACATTCCATCACCCTCCAAAGCGGCGCTCTATCAATTGAATCAAAGGCAGCCATAAAGTCGATGAAACACATGACATTGAGTTGCAAATATCTGAAACGATGTTCTAACACCCTTCTTAACGTAAATATCTGGTCAGCACAATCGCGACCTGGTCTGAATCCAGCGATTAGGAACATCATGCCGTCTCGTACTTCCATAAATGTGTTGAGTAAGAGGGAAGCAAACATTTTCGCTGAGACGTCTAATAGGCTGATTCCTCAATAATTGTCGCAGTATGTCCTATCACCTTTCTTGAGAATTGGGAGCAGGATTGCTTTGCTCCAATCATCTGGTAATATTTCTTTCTTTCATACCAGAGAGTATATTTGTTATGAAGGTAATAGATATTTCTTCTTCTGTCGGGGGCTCGCAGTTGCAGCACAGCGCACCACACTATCTACATTTTTTGGAACACACTTCTATACCGCCAGGAAATCATTCGAGCGTATCGTAATTGATGAAAAGCCTTGTGATATATTACGAAAAACATTGGTGTTTTCCTCCGAAGAAACTGCAAAACTAATCGTAAAACCAAAGCGAAATATGGTAATATGATATGAAATGCCAATGATTAGGCCTACTGTAAACATTTGCTGACATTCTGAAGAAATTATCCATAAAAGTGGAAACTTCTGCATTAATCTTACTCTCTTAACCTTGCATTTTCTGATTCATTACCTATTCAGATAACTACAGCTAGCAACATTTATATTTTATAGGATGTAATGAAGCAATTCAAATGATGAAATCTCAAAATGGAGTGATGTGATGGCATATTTTTGATTAGCATTTTAATTCCCATTTAAATGTTAGAATTTCAATTCAGTTCGAAAAAATGCCACAAAAACTTTAATATTTATTTTTAATATTTAAAAGTAAAACTTTTAATATTTAATATTAAAAGTATATTTTATAAGTATAATATATTTTTAATATTACTTTAATGGTTAACAATTCATCTTCTCTTTACTATGAAAAATATCAGTGATATCAGTAATGACAAAGCTAATAAAGGTTGTCGTTAGGGTAACTAGCTCGTTCTTCATTTCTTCGCCAATTTACATTTATAACCATTTTCATTTGAGGCAATCATTTTCTCTTTTCGATTAATTTCGTTTCTTCCCGGAGAATTTCTTTCACATCCATTCTCATGAAGATTTTCACTTCGATTGGGTTTTCTTCTTTTAAATTGTTTCTTTGTAGCTTCAATTTGACATTCGTTTCCTTTTGGAATGACATTTGCAGCATTCCTTTCGCATTCTGTACTTTGCCTCTTTTCCAAGGAAAAATGGTTTATCTCTTTATTTGATCTAAATTCTGACTTATTCTTATTCGTTGCCTTTTTCCGTTCCCAAAAGCTGCTTTTATACGATGGAAGATTCAAAGTCATATCCGAATCTAAAATAGCGAAAAAATGGGAAAAAATCTAAAACGAAAAAATTTTTATAAAAAAAACCTTAATTCAAATTTATTAAAGGACATAAAATTACCTCTTGACGAATTAGCTGAACTACACGCATTTCTAGCAGCTTGAATATTATGCTTACGAAAAATTTCATCGGTCTGCAAATAAAAAAATTTCAAATTTTAAGGCAATATTTTTTTAAATATTTAATTTCATAGCTATTCTTTTTGCGAAATTCTTATGTATTCTTCGGTTGCAATTTTATAAAACATTTTGGTCCACTGTGCAAAAATTCGGATTTAGAACAAATGAAAATTTGACAGGTTTTGACCATATCGAACCATTTTTTGGAAAGTTCTTTGAAACCATATTTCTTTCAAAGATTATTTAAATTTTAAACCAAACTGGTATTTTCGTATACAAGAATGGAATTATTTTATCGAAATTTCAAAAAAAAGTTGAATGGAAAATAATGCCAACTTTTTGAGCAATTAAGCTTCCAGAAGATTCTAAAGTTTGGTAGGTTCGTCGTGAATTTTCGTTCAAAAATGAAAAACCATCCCATTCATCCAAATTGTTTAGTACCAGCCATTTCTGCAAATTTTGATAATTGTCGAATAATAATTCAACAGCATTTCGTCCTTTGAAAATTTTTAAATATTTCGGCTTCATTGAATTCTTTCGTATATTATTCACAGATTTGCAACTGGAACACTCGATTATGAAGTTGGCATTCAATCTGCAAAATATCAAATTTGTCTAGTACTATTAATGTTAATGTTAAATGAGCAGTTAAAATTATGGCACTTTTTAATGACAAAATCCTAATTATGTCGAAATAGTTAACCAATTAACAATGACCTAAATTAGAAATTAATGAGCAAACAATTGAAGAAATTTAATTTATGAAAATTAGTCATGTCTAGAAATACTCATCTTCAAACAAAGGTACATTCTTTAACATTCCCCAAGGATATCGTTACATTCCTTTAATTTCTTCGAATCCTATCACAATTTTTTTGCGATTTTTAGTTGCTATGAGAAGTGTACTGCGAGGAAGTTTGAAGTTAAAAGAATATTTGAAAAGTTTGACGTTAGAGGAATATTAAAAGAACAAAATTAGAATGAACAATTAGGATTGGGGGAAAGGATTGAGATAGTAAAAAAAAATTTAAGATAACATTTAATTTAATATTAATAATGGCTTTGGTGGTGCTATAAATGCCAAGGCAATATCAAAAGCAATTTGAAAAACTTTTAATAGAGGTGTTATAGGGATGTTATAGGGATGAGAAGTAGAAAAGATTTTGAAAAAATATTTCTTTATTTCACTAAAAATCACTAAAAATATTTAAAGGATACTTTTTTTCCGCAATGCGCACTCACATATCAATCAAAAAAATTTTCTTGCGTAAATATGTACTTTTTTCTAAGGGCACTTACCATTACTTGTTCCACTCGCTCCGCTCGCTCGTCAAACTAGAAATAAGCCAGGAAGTCCCTTGGCGATAGAAATACAGGTGATTCGCCAGCATCTCCCGTATATATGTAGATATATTATATTAAAATGAAAATTTAAAAGTTTTCCAATTATTAAAAGTACATATCTACGCAAGAAAATTATAAACTATCAACATTAAAGAGTTTAACTTTAGAACAATTTAAAATAAGCTTACTTATGTGAAAGTTGAATTTTTTCCTGGTTTAATTTCTTAAGCTCTGCACGTGCCGTTACAATAAGTGAATATAAACGATAGCGTAATTTTTTCGTCTCATTCATCGCTAGCTGTAATCGTTTCCGAATATTTTCATTATCCATATCGCTGTTGATTATATGTTTTACACAAATTTCTTCTTTTTGCTGTTGTTGTTGCTGTTTTTCTTCAGTATAATCAATTGGAAATGACTTCCCTGTTCAATTGTTTAAATATCTTTTCATAATTTGATGTATTTGAAACTGGCAGTAAAAAATAAGAAAATAAGAAAAAGAGGAAAAAAAGATTAGAATAAATAAGTTCTTGTGCAGAGGATCTTGTTCGTATGCTTAACTCAGTTTTACATCAGCAAGCGAGAGAAAAATTTCATAGTCCAATAACTACAACTTGAGAAAATTACAGGGGATAGTAATGTGCTTGTTAAAGCTATGAAGAATCGCCTCATAGGAGAAGAAAATTAAGGTCAAAAAATTTAATCATGACGCACAATTTAATCATATCTGTTGTTCCAGATATAACTGATTTCGATCGCTGAGCCATGCAACTTCAAACTGCCAAAAGAAGAGGAAATAATCTTTGTTATATATAAACTTAAGGCCAATAAAACTCCCGAAGAAGTAATCTTGAGGCCGACCTCTTCAAATATTATCCTATGTCCTTCAATAAATTTATTCTCTGGAATTACAAAAGGAAATAATATCTGAAGCAAAGCAATTCTGTTTCCAATTCCTAAGAAAAGATGTACTATATACTATGATATTACGACAATTATCGAGGAATCAGCTTATTAAACATGCCCAGGGAAAAATTCTCCTGCTGAATAGACTTTTAATAGTACGAGATAGTAGGATGCACCCTAATCAAGGTGGGTTTAGACCAGTAAGCCGTTGCTCACCAGATATTCACGCTACAAAGAGTGTTAGAATATCGCTTCAAATATCAATCCACCGTTTCTTGTTTTATCAATTTTGCAGCTGTCTTCCATTCAACTGATAAAGCAACGATCTGGAAGGAATTTGACGATGTTCCAGAGAGGATCGACTCAAAATTCGACTCAATAAGGCATTTTATCGGCACGCATTGGCAGAGATCTGTATATATGGGGAACTGATAGATCCTTTCAAAACAAGAATTGGTGTCGCTCAAGGCTGCATCCTTTCCTCTACAATATTCAACTATGCGATATACTGCTATGCGGTATGCAATATACTGGATAACGGACATCGTGTCGGTACTCAAGAGTTATATGACGGAGTGCCAAATTTTAAATATCTCAGATCCACTCTGATCCCAAACGACTAACGAAATATAAAAATACTACTTGGATAACGGTAAAAATTTATATAACTGCAATTCGCTCGATCTTACTACGATAAAGCTGCGAGATATGCCCGATGAGAATAGAGGATACTAAGTAGCTAACTGCCTTTGAGCAATAATGTCTAAGATATATTTTACGGGTTAGTCGAGCGTATAAAACCTCATATGAATGCATCCATCTTCGTTCAAATACCACTTGCATTAACAATACCACCATCTTCACTAGCTTTCGCTAGTTATTACAGCACGTTCTTTTTCATCAACCACAAGAATTGATTTTTCGTTACTTGCTAAGCTCTATGATGAGTAGCGTCACAAAAGCTAAAATGGACCAATCAAAACCTGGATTGATATAGGCAGAAAAGATTTTGAACATATAGAGGGACCAGCAATATAAGGACTTAGACGAAAAAAAAGGAATTACCGTGAACGATGACTGCGCAGCTTGCAAATGTTTTACCCTTGTAGCCAGAGCACCAAGCCTAAGCAGTAATGGTAAGGGCTGTTAGAAGGAGAGAAAAAAGAAAAAAAAAGAGAAGCGATGTGTAGAATTCAAATCTATATAGTCTACGATATCTTATCAAATTAATTGGCTGCCAAGAAGCAAGCACAAATGTATGGAAATAATCACATAATGAAATGAAATTATATAATTATATAAAATTTATCTTAACGATTAAGGCATAATAAATATTGCAGGGATATAAATGTAAAAAATTAATAGATTTTCTGAAATTCTAGAGATTTCTGAAACGAAAAGGATATGTGCAAAAATGGCGTCATTTACTTGATCCACAGCACAACGGCTGAAGAAAAACCCTAATTTGGAGTGGTGTTTTCATCCTATTTTCCACTTGTATACTTCCAAATTTCTCACAAATGATGGATAAAATAGCTAATAAAAAATCTTAAAAAATCTTACCAAGAGAATCGAATATCCAGTCATCACATATATATGCTAACTTAATCCTTGTTTCATGATCTTCATCCACATCAACCTTTTCCTCTGCGCTGTTTGGAGTTATGGAGTTATTAGAGTCACAAATCATTTTGGGCTAGCTCAAAATGATGATTAACTTTAAATTAAAAACGAAGAATTTTATAATTTTCGTTCTTTAAAATTTGAACATCGGAAGAAATTTCCTTATCAACATATTGTTATCAACAACTCCTCGCCAATTTACTTAAGGTCAACATCACATAGATTTTATTCAGAAGTCGGCCCAACCATCAAACAATCACCTATTGTAGTCGTATTTCTAATAATTTCTAACCTCGTATAATTTATTAACCTTCTAAAATCCAAGCTAATCCAAGTTATTGAAAATAAATTACCAAACTAAGAACACTTAAAATTTTCGAATTTACAAAATTTGGGAATATTCGCAATGATCGGAAGGTAATCTCCGTACCATATGGCACAATTTCCATGACGAAATATCGAAATTTGGAATAAATGCGAAGAATTTCTGTAATCAACAGCAGATCCCACTTTCATATTTTCCATTTTCCCTAAAAGGCTAAAAAACCTTTCTGAGAAATATTTGTTATTTTTAAGGCAAATCACTATAGTTTTTTAGCACAACTAACACTAACCCACCAACCCCTCTCCCTCTCCTCCCCTCCTCCTCCCTCCCTTTCCTTCCCTACTGTTTATAAACCCTCATTTACAACTAAAAAGAACAAGTAATCTGACAACCAGAAATAGAAGCTAAAAAAGTTTTAAAAATTTGTTTGGTCTCGAAACGATCTCTTCAAGCGGGAAATTTTTCAAAATTTAATCTGATTTGAATCGTTTTTCCGGTTCGATGGTAGGCTTCGTTGATTCGTAGATGTTTTATACTCTTAAACATTCTATAGTTGTCAATGGTTTATTTCGTTTGGTGTTTTTTTTCAATTGGATTTAGGTTACCTTTCCACTGATCAAGGTAGGTGGCTTCCTCACGCCCAACTAGCAAGTCCCCTCACGCCCAACTAGCAAGTCCCCTCACGCCCAA
>UYYG01001170.1:600000-770135 GCA_900625125.1 Dracunculus medinensis
GTACGATTTTACCTGCTCGGCGGACCCATAAGATACATGGACATGAGTAGTCGTCAAAGATTCTCCACTCTCTTAACTATATAATAAGATTGAGCGAATTGCATCTAGATAGATGCGGGCTTCAGTGATTTCGCGACAACTGCATAAAGATTTTATCAATTGGAAGAAAGCATTTCTAGCTGTCATTATCCGGGTTATAATTTCGTCTTTCGCTTGGCCATTTGGAATTAGAGTGGTTCCAAGATATTTGAAATCTAGCATCTTCTCAGCCAGCAAAGAATTGAAATCCGATTCTTGTTGTAGTTGTCGACAAATTATTTGCATATCATAATTGTTATGAAAGAGGACTACATTAGCAGCGTATTCAAGATACGATGCTCTGGATTTATATGGTCTATTAGTTCCCTTTTGAGTGTTGAAAAACGATGCTCATTATCCAGTCTATCACAAACTTGAAAATTGTAGAGGGAAAGATGCAGCCTTGACGGCTTCAAAAGAGTCTATACCTGTCCAGACAAAATGTCTTTTTGAATCAAATGATTGTTAGATTGTTAGAACACTGTTAAGTTCCATCACCCTCCAATACGCTATCAAATGAATCGAAGGCAGTAGCAAAATAGATGAAATAAATGACACCCTTCTTAATGTGAATATCTAGTTAGCCGCGTCCCACCTTGAACCCAGCCTGATTAGGACGCATCCTGTTGCCTTGTACTGCTATCTGTTGATCATCAGGGAAACAAAAATTTTTCCGGAAATGTCTAGGAAGCTGATTTCTCATCATAATATATCCTGTCATCTTTCATAGAAATCTTTCATAGGACGCACAATTGCTTTACTCCACACCTCTGGCATTATTCCATTTTTCCATACCACAGAGTAAATTTGTTGGGAGTAAATATAACCTGGTTTTTTTTAAATTCATTTTCAAATTCGTTTTTAAGAGATTTTATATTTTTTGGTATTATAAGCAAATCTTTTGCAAAATTGACGTTTATTTTTGTCAATAATCATAATTCTTAATTTTTGAAAATAACCACTCTAATATGTATATAATCACTCTAATATTTTAATGCACAATTAAGTAAAACTCATTGCTCTGGCCATTAGTGCAACAATGAGAAACTTTTGCCAGGACAGTAGAAATATAGATGCATCGTCCAGCATAACCTGGATAGACCATTTCTAAGAACAATCTCTATTTAGTCGCTACAAAGGATTTCTCGTCATAGTATATCCTGTCATCTTTCTTTGGAATTGGAAGCAGAATTGCTTTACTCTAGTCATCTGGTACTATTTCATTTTTCCATACCACAGAGTAAATTTGTTGAGAATGAATATAACCTGTTTATAATGTTCGTTATTCAGAGATTTCCAGGCAATATTTTTTAGTTATTTTCTGCTGCCGGAAGCATGTATTGCAGGCCAGAAGTGAAAAAGTGCTAATGCTGTTCGGCCTTAACCAAGATGGATTTAGATCAGGACCCTTTGTGCTATTATATACCAGGACCATTCGATTATATAAAATATTCACTTCGAACTGTGCTAACTGTCCTCTTTATTTCCTCCTTACACTGATAGTATTTGTCATATTTTCTTTTTTTAACATTAATTTTCATTATTCATTATTTTGTTTTAACTGTTGTTATTAATGTAATGCACATGGCGCTTGCCGATCTGCTTGGTTTTCAGTGAATAAATAATCATATCCGGTAATAACACGATTTAAATTATACTTATAAGATTCTGTATGGTTATGTTAAACTAGATTGTCTAAAATATAATTTAGGCCAAATTTGAATCCAACAAGAACTAATGGGCTAAAATTACTAAAACCTATGTGACTAAACTAAGGACTTATGACTTCTTTATTCATACTATTAATTGCTGGAATAAATTACTGAAAAAACGAAGTATAGCTTGTGCGTCATCCCTAGCTATTCTAAAAAAAGATTAGATAGTGCCATTCCTGACATTATTTAAAAAGTTCACATAATGTAAGAAGTATGAACTCTCGACTTTCACCATCCAATTATATAATATATATATATAATAAAATTACTTCGAATTATACTTTATTATATTATTCTGCAATTACCTCTTTATTTTCTCCTTAAACTATTAAATTTTGTCATATTTTCTATTTTTCTTATTACCAAATTTTATTATTTGTTTTTTTTTCATCTTTTTAACTGTTGTTATTAATACAAGTACACGGCGTTGTCGCCCTGCTTGGCTGGTTTTCATTGAATAAATATCCGGTAACCCCAATGCTTTTTCATTTGCACTTGCCCAAAAAAAAATTGAAAATATTGTTATTAATCATTTCCGATCAAATGTTTAAAATTGGAAGAACCATCTTCTTTCTCTGCTAATGATTATTTTAAATTGCCTCAATTAAATATCGAAATGAAGATAGAAAAATTTTTAAAAAACCTGAGAAAAACTTCTTCAAATTCCAGTGGAATTCCCGTATTTTTAACAACGCTTTGTACAGCATACGTTAATTCAGGTCCAACTCCATCACCAGGAATTAGTGTCACTTTCAATTTCTGTCGCAAATCTGTTTTCTGTGTCTGAAAATCCAAATCTATTATCGCTTGAATATCGCTGCATAATGAAGTAAATATATATTGTGTGGTGAGGCATAATATTTTTGAAAATTAAGCTGGAATTTCCTTTTACTCAAAACAAAATAAAAATTGCGGAATCTCGGAGCTTCGTCCTGTCAAAGGTCATAAAATGCCGCACTCGTCCAAAATCTGACTTAAGAGTCCAATTAATTAGTCAACGAAAAAGACATACGACTGGAGAAGTAGAAGCAACAAGAGTTCTCGAAGATATAAATGTATTCCGTAGCAATTGTTGAATGCAACGACGGAGCATTTTATACTAAAAAATATAATCAAAAAACGAAAAGAGGTTCGAGTGTCAAATAAGTATACTGCTGGCAGCAAGAGAGAATGCGCGATAGAAAGCGATCAAAAGGGATTTCGAGTGAGTCAACCCATCGATATCGACATAGAAGGTGGGGAAGGATTTGAATTATTGCCAGGAATGGTACCGATCGGCTTGGCAGCGCTACTCTCGTAGCCAACACGGACAACCAACCAAACCAGTAATGCTGTTGCAGTGTGGTTGTAAAAAATTTCGATTCCCTCAGTATTAACAAACTAAAATAGAATTTCCACTTAAAGTCGTCGAAAAGCAAACAATATATAATATAAAAATTTACTGTTCCAATTTTAATTTTTTCAATTTTTTTCATAAATTTTCTTCCTCCATCTAGCGATTAATTTAAAATGAATATGAAATCGGCTTCAATTCACGATTCATCTTACACCATAGCCTAAGCCTGCATCACAGCACCACAGACCGACCCCCCACACAGCAAAATCCTCACAAAATCCAACGAACCTTAAGAACGAAAATTTTCAAAGCAAGTCAGTGATCGAAAAAAACAATAAGCTGATTTTTGTTATATGTCAGCAAAGATCCACTTTGAGCCACTACCGAACACTATTCGTCGGCGCAGCCCCTGACTCCACAAAATTCTATTCTGAATTTTTGTTTTTGCATATTAGATATAGCAATGGAATGTTTTTATATACCTTTTGCATATATATGACAGTTTCTAGTCGTTAGCAATTTTTAATAAAAAAATATTTAATTACTCCACAATTTCCACAGTTCAGAAATATAATAACAGTAGTTCCACTGCAGAGCACTTGGAAATCTGACCCCTAAACCAGAAAAGCGCCTTCCACAGATCCCAGGAACAACATCAGAGGGCAGACTCTACCCAGAAGATGGCACTGCCAGGAACAGCCAAGTACTGCGCAGAACTCCCAATATCCCTCCCGGGTCTCTGGTGGAGGACCCGGGGTGAGGACGGCCATCACCACTCGTAGGATGGGTTGTTAGAAGATTTTTTTGATGAACTGCTTTAACATACAAAAAAAGTAATAAGAGCAAAGTAAAAACGAAAGTAATGCTAAAAGTCACTTATAAGCTATGAAATCGAATAAACTGAATGGAAAAATTATATTTCTTATATTAATTATATTTAAAAATTGTATTTTTAAACTTGTGATTTCATTTTTAATCGTTTCTAAATCATTTATTTATAAAGTTGTTCAGGTAATAATTTTGAAATTTCTTTCAAAATTCATTTTCCTCTAAAAAAGGTGAGAAACCGTTTAGTTTATTTTTGAATGACTGGAAATTTAATGGTAAATAAATAAATATATATAAATAATAAACAATTATAAATCGGGCGGCTTTTAAATGCCATACCCCTAACGCCAAAAGTAGTAAGCCGAATCAACCAAACCAGAAATGATGGATAATGTTAGAAGAAAAAGAAGATATCAAGAGATTCTTCTTCATGAATAATAAATAATAAATATTTACAACACCAAAGATTTTGACAAGAATTATCGCATTATAAGGTAAATTTCCGACTAGTTAGGGACAAATTGTAATGAAAGGATAGCCTATTTTCCATAAATTAAAGAGAAATTTAAAATAGTTCTCCAAAATTACAAATTTTCAATTCATCCTCTAATGTTAATGGAAAATCTTTTACTTGGTAAAAATAAAGACAAATCTCTTTGAGTCGTGAAAAAACGACCAAACGAATCTAATAAAGAATTGATAAAAGAAAATGAAAGAAAAATAAGCACAAAAATCAGCAACAAGATCAGAAAATAAGCGCAGATCATAATCGCACAAATATTCCATAGCCCTTTAATAATTCATAAATCAAGGGCCTGAAAAATTTAATTTAATTAATATTAAAATTTCTGGTTTTACTAATGCAATGGCGAGAGAATTTATCTTAAGTAACAGCATGGAAAATTCCGGATGAATTTCTAATAATTTTCTAATTTTCTTTTCTCCATCCCAATCACTTCTAAAAAATCACTTTTCGGAGCTAAACATATTTCAGAGGAAAATAACATATAAAATAACAGGAAAATAAAATAAATTTAAATAAATGAAATAAATGTAAAATAAATGTAAAATAAATTTTACCCTCAAAAAAGGGTTATCGCCATTTATCACTCTTGAATCAACTGAAGAATGGTCACCTTCAGTTCTTGTGTACTAAATAAATTATAATTCAGTAAGCGAAACAACAAGAGAAAATATATTAAAAATATGTCATAAATAAAATAGTGATCCTTAATTGATTTTCTTGTGAAAAGGACATCGATAAAGTATGAAAAAATTAAATATCTGAAAAAACTAACTAAAGCCATTTGTCGTTCAGTAGTAAATATTTTTGCAATAGGCATAAAGAATGATGGCATCGTTTCCATTAAAGATGGATTAGCATGTGTTAGAAAAGGTTTCATAAATCTAAAAAAAATAATTTTCTATAAATTATGACAGATACATGGAACTATAAAAATTCCAAACATAAGCATATAAAGGAAATTAATATTTAACAAACAGAAAATTGAAACTCACACTGCATCGAAATTATACCATTTTCTGGGCAAGAATGCTTTGTCCCATGGATTCTGGCCACTTGCTCTTGATGATGCTGTATCAAGGCCTTCTAAATGATCCACACTTTCCTAAATATTTCGGTGAATTGTATTAAAAGTATTAAGAGCTAAATACACTAAAAGTATTAACGAACAAATCTGATAGAGTTTGTTCCTTCTCGATGCAAATTATGAGGCTAAACTTTGTGAAACAACTTACAGTATTCAGCTGGAAATGCGATTCATCTCGAACGTCAACACCAAAGCTACAATTATCATATAAGAAATAGACAATCAAAAATTGATGGTGAAATTAAAAATTGCATTATAAAATCGTTGCCTTTAAGCAAACATTTTAAAAACATTTTATTAATAAAGAATGATGTATCAAGAAAACGCGCAAAAATGACAAATAATATCTCATAGTGCCATGATCTTAGTGGCAATCGGACGGATATCTTCTATAATACCTAATGATACATCATTTTTATTTAAATAAAAAATATCTAAACCAAAAAACAACTTAATAGAAAGCTTCTCAATGATCCACGAAGCCAATCCACCGTTGAAAAGAACGGTAATTAAAACAATTGTGGAAGTGGTAGTAGCCATTATTTGCCGATTATCGGTAGCTGTGTTCCTATGAGCTAAAGCAAAAGCCATTGCGCCTCGAAGTCCTAAAATAGAATTTTTAAGACCGGATTTTATCCGCAGATCTTTTTTTATTTTAAAAAATTACAAAACTTCAAATAATTATCAAAGAAATCAATTGGAGTTAGGTAAAACGAAGGCAAAATGAAAGCCAAAATTCATTACCGGAGAAAAAAAGCATATGCTGGTAATTCACTGGAATTTTCGGGACTCTTCGGAGATTGAGAAATGCACATAGCGGATATACAAACGCTGCACGAGCAACAATTATAGAGACCTTAAAATTCAAGATTACCAAAACTTTTTAAATAATATAAAATAAAAACATGTCATCATAAATATAATTATTATATGCATCAATTGAAGAATAAAAATAATGGAAAAACAAAAAAAATTAAAACCAGTGTAGCGACTAAGAATAAAATATTCCATTTTTGACTATGCGAAATAAATACGCTGACACCAATATAGCAAAAGGTGAAACTTTCACTAAGAAAGCCGACAACCTTAAAATTTTTTATTAGAATAAGAACGGCCAGAATATTCGCTAGATAACAACGTGAATCTCGAAAGGGATTTCGCGACTCCTTAATCGAGCAAAAATTTCACTTGACTTGTGATTTCATTAATTACAAGAACAAATTCTTTTTTTCATTTTTGAAATTCCTTAAAAAATTTTTATGTTTGATGAGAAAGAAATCTAAAGTGGAAATAACGAAACATCATCAAAGAGTAAATTCCATAAAAAATTAATTTAATAACGAAATATGCCAGCGAATTCGGAAGCTTGGAAATGTCTCATCCTAATTAATATACGATGGATTATAATTAAGACTAGAATAATCAGTACTTCGAAAAATTGTTTCGTTCTTATTTGCGATTCGACTGAGAGATTGTTAAAGGTGTAATGGGCTTGACATATAGCACAAAACAATACAGCAACAATACCTAAACAATACCTAGAAACAATACATTTTGTTTTTAAAAAAAGTGCAAGATTTAAATTACAAAAAATAAATAAAGTATGTAACGGCACAGGAGCGAACAATTTTTGTTTATCAGTGCGGTTTATGGTAGAAAAAAATCCACCATTCTTCAGTCGCTCGTTAATATTAACGATTAGATATTTACTGATCATGACCATTTCATCATTTTTACACGCTGATTTAGCTAAAGCATTTAATATTGTTTCGCATAATAACTTATAGAAAATATTCGCAATATAGGTATTATAGAACTTATTTAATTAGATTTTTGCTTATTTGGGCAGTCATCACGGAATTCTGTAACTGATCCTTCATTATTTATATATTTATTTTTATGCATATGTATATTGATTATTGCTGTTCTCAATTTCAGTATTTATTTCTAAGATGAAATTATGCACAAACTTTTATGCACATGGGTGACTGTAATACGCTATCCTATTATATAGCTGCAAAAATATCGTCAGTGAGAGTGGAATATATCAGGAAATAACACA
The DNA here is from genome assembly GCA_900625125.1 of Dracunculus medinensis. Taxonomy (NCBI): domain Eukaryota; kingdom Metazoa; phylum Nematoda; class Chromadorea; order Rhabditida; family Dracunculidae; genus Dracunculus; species Dracunculus medinensis. The sequence goes on from UYYG01001170.1 coordinate 607,630, forward strand.
TCTTTGACCATTCTTGTCTAAGGTACACCCTATATAATCTCCAAATAGACAGAATCATATATGATCACGTCACCTTCTCTTGAATACCATCTGCATTAAGAATATCGCCAAATTATCGTGATTAGGCCAAGTTCACCGTCCATTTGGAATTTATGCATATATTATAATTAATCAATCTTGTGATGGATGACATTAAAAGCAAAGAGAACAGAACCAATCGAGACATGATCGAGAAAGATTTTGAACGCATAGACGGCTTAATTATATAGGATTGTTTTCATATAAGGTATAAGAATGAGAAGCTTGGGAACGCCACACGTTTGAAACCCAGGTAATAGGTGCGGCTATTAGACTAGTTTTCTCCTACATTTAATATGTCAAATAAATTAACTAGAAAACTTGCAAAAATATCTTTCACCCCATTTAAATTGAGATCCTATTATTAACTGTAGGCCAAATATTTAAGTTGTATGGTTTGGATTTAGAAAATAAGATTTAGAAAATTTAGAAAATAAATAAGACCTGATTTATATTTAGATTTCATTCATCTAGACCGCAAGATATTCTATTTTAAATGCCTTAAATTTTGTTTGTTCTAAATTTGAACAATATAAAAAATAATTGACTAATAAATTATTTATGAAAATAAAATGGTGCATAATTTATTTTACTATCAAAATATCATAAACATACAGGAAATTATTGCTTTTTTTCGAAAATTGAAAATAAATTTTAAAAAAACCTGTCAGTTGCACAAATTCAGCCAAAAGGAATGATAAATAAGACAATAAAATAAATAAAGCCGATTCAAGAAGTGGAAATTCGTGGATAACGGTTAATTTAGTTATTAAAGAATTCGCACATCCAATAAAGGAACCGAGAAACAACGAACCTAAAACAACATCAAGGAATTCCAAAATAAAATTAAAATAAAATTTTAAAAAATAAAATTTTTTAAAAATAAAAATAAGTAAAAATAAAATAAAAATAAAGCTTAAGAGCTCATTCGCTAAAATACCATCTGATTTAAGCATTTAAGCATTTAAGCATTATTGCTTTTGCCCAATAAAATGTCTCCAGATTATTTCAATATTTTTTAATTTCAAAGAATGCTTAATAAGGGATAATAAATATAAAATATTTAAAAGTATAGCAAAATATAATAATATATATATAATATAATAATATAATAATATAAAATATAATATAATATATAATATGAATTAATATAATATTCCAAGGAATAAAATATGATTTAATAATAAACAAATTAAATAATAAATAATTTATTAAATAATTAATTGAACAATTAAATTAAATAATTAATTAAACAATAAATTCAACATTTTGCATAATAAGAAATAAAAATAATATTTAAATAAAATTTTAAAATTTGGATAGATGAAAAACGTTAATTTACCAAAAAAGACGGTTAAGAAATTGACAATGGATTCAAGAAGCGCACGAAAATCGAAATATGTTGGCGACGAAAACGAATCCACTGAACTAAAAGAATATCATTTATATTTAAATATTCACATCAAATTTTTGTTGCAAGATCAGAGAAATTTGCGACATAATTTAGTTCATGCATCAGAGAAAAAACTCATTTTTATTCGCCAAAATCACATATTTGTGAGAAACTTCCATAGTACCACTAAAAACTCTCCTAAGACTTCCTGTAATTCCGTTATTTTCCTTTAACATGCAGTTCACTCCTTAAGCCATCTTTCAAGCCATCGTTCTACACTGCCACAACTCCTAAAAATTCCAAGATCTGCCAACACCTTTTAAAACCACATTATGTCCGCTTTAACTCGTTAATTTAAACATTATTTTACAATTCCCTTTATTAACTTACCTTCCCTAACAGTACTAAAGACATTCCCTCAAAACCTATTACGACCCTTCATACTCTCAAATCCTCTCCTAATTCTCTTTAATGCCCTATTAAAACTCGTGTTCTTTTGCATAGGCAGTAAAACCTTAAAGCTCCTTATATTAATTAGGTCCTGTGAGCCCTTAATATTCGTTAAACTTCCTTTTTAAAGCCCATTAACAGTTTCTAAAAAAATGGTGACTGCGAAACATCGCTATTCTTTTTCCCTAAAACTTGCCGTACTTTTTGAAAAATCTTCCTAAACCCCATTAAAAATCCCAAAAGCAGTAGTGCTTTCCTTTGCCGTAATCCATTAATAAAGCAATATTAAATTTTTTTCTGCCACTCCCTCTTTAACTGCTTTATTCTCAATTGTAGCCTCTTAATGTCCATAATCATTTTGTTCCTGCCACAGTTCGTCAAATCTACAGAACACTTTTGAGCCGTTACAAACTATAAAAAACTGCAAATGGTAGTACGAATGGATAACATCGAAAATGGGTGAAAACAGTACAGCAGGACTGGGAGAGAGAAAGGTTAAAGTAAAAACAAAAAAATAGCAAGAGATATGCCAAGGTTTGAAGGTAATTCTGCTTGTTAAGATGGATGTTATTACCAATACAGCATAGTGAAAGAAAAAAATAAATAAATGAAACCTTGACAAAACAATCGCAACAGCATCATTTAATACACTTTCACCGAAAACCAATGCAAAAAGATCGGCTTCAACTCGCATTTCTTGGAAAACCGCAAGAACAGTAACTAAAATTTCAGAATCAACAAAAATTCATAATTTTTATGTTAACAATAGCCAAAAATCTTATAATCTTATAACTTTTTGATCTACAATAATTCTGGACCGAGTGAACCCATGGATCAATATACAAAATTCTTCCGCAAGAATCAATTGGAGATAGGTGGAGGCCCAACTTAATTACTCCTTCTTTTTAATTACCCGCATAAGAATTGAACTCGTAGCGACATAATATACTACATATGCAGAATAATAATGATTATGATTAATGATTAAATTCAAAATTTAAAATGAAGAATGAATGATAAAAAAAAGAAAAGCAATACTTGGATCAGTAGCAGATAGTAAAGCTCCAAAGAAAAGAAGTTCCTTGAATGAGAAAGAAGTAGCAAAAACCAAACAAAAAACGAACATAATTACGCTGTAGAATTAATTTTATAAGAATATCACAGAGTGTTTCATTTATATATTGCAGATGCCGCAATCAAATAAAAAAATCGCTTATTCAAAATACCTATGACTCTTTTTTGCTAAATTTATATTAATAAATTAAATTTTAATTAATAAATTAAATTAATAAATTTTAATAAATTAAATTTTATTATAAATTAATAAATTTATAATAAATTAATAAATTAATAAATTTATAAAACATACGCTATGCTGATAGCTGATATTGTTGTTCCCAAAAAAGCGAATGTTAAAATACTGCCAATATTTCGAAAAAAATGCCGCTAAAATAAATATAAATAAATATAAAATTGATCAAGAATAGATTGAATGAATAGATATGAAATGAATCTGAACAGGTTAAATAAATTAACATAGAAATAATTAAATGCTGTTACAAATTCTCAAAAACTATTACTAAATTTCATCCAAAGAACTGCTTACTGCCTTACTGGTAGGGCTTCATAAGAAAAATTTACCAAAGCCTTTTATTCTTAAGAAAATTTTTTTAGACACAAAAACAAACCTTTTTCAGACCATAACCAGCGTTGAAAATTATTGGTGGCAATAGCAAATTGAAAAACATTTCTGGTGAGAAAACTGCCTAAAAATGATATTAAATTAATATTAAAAGTTGGATAAATAAATGAAAATCGAAAAAATTTCAGTAAAAATGTTATAACCAATATATCACGAGTTCGAAACTTTTTGACTTCCTTTCTATGGATTTTCATTCCATAGAATTTTTATTTAGGTCCTATTCATGACATATTGCACACTTTTTCTACAAACCATGGAGATAATAAACATATCAGATGACTTTTACATGTTTTTGCCTCGACTACGCTACCATACATGGCACTGATGGCACCGCCACAGATCGTCAACTAGCCATATACCAGACATATCTCAGAAATTAAGTCATTCATATATGAAAGATGCAATTAGGACCTGTTATGGCTAAGAGAGATTTATAGATATCTCACAGATGACTAAATGAAATATGGGTTTAGACGGTGTAAAAAAGAGTGACTTCAGTATTTGAGATGACGTCGGAAAGGAAAGATTAGAAACATTAATCAGATATAATCAGTCAAAAATGGTGCGGTGTAAGACTGATATAATACTTTAAAATTCAAGAAAAAAGTAATTGAAATCTTCATAGATGATAGCCACTTTTTGTTCAACTTGATGCTCTATTTGTTCCTTTTTATCACCAAAAAAGCCTTCGATTAGTTCGTAATGGAACTGAACTTTCGGTGATGAAGGAGGTTTCACCTTAAACAAATCCATATATCTAATTTATAAAAAATATTTGATGCTTTTGAAACCTTCAAAATTTCGTAAAAATTTGAATTGTTTCATCATTTTACAAAGGAATCTATAGAATTTCCTTGATACCTCCAATTTTTCTATAAAAGTAAATTCTATAATATCTATAATACCTCAAGACGAAGATAATCGGGAGGCTCGAGAAGTACAGAACCATTTTCTTGTATAACGTTAATCGTCTCACTTTCAATTACACCAATATTCGTATAACGCAATAATAATCCTATTAATAGCCCTAAAATTTTAAATTTTTGATGCCATAAAAAAAACTAATTTTTTGAATTATTCACAAAAAAATAAATTATTTATTTTTTTAGTAAACAAAAAACTGTTTAATTTCTGATAAGAAACATTAAATAACTTGCCGTAACAAAGTGTTAAACCAGTTTCATGTATGAAACGAAAACGATGATGTTTAAAGAACCAAGCAGTTAGAACGATGAGTACAAGAAGAATAACAAATATCATTAATATTAATGTATCTATACGATGAATGTTCTCAGCACGCTGAAAATATTTTTCATAATTCACTATGCAAATTATATTTATAACTAATTTACATAGCTAATTTGACAATGACAAATTCACCTTTAACATCTTCAATCATGTAAAATCACCAGTTTATAAGATTCATTTAAGAGAGTTACGATGATTATTTTATCAATATGTTGAAAATATTTTTGTAAATATTTTTGTATTACGGGGTTAAAACTATTAAGAATGAAACCATTTCCTATTTTTTCTCATTTTCCTCAAATTCCTTAAAGTCAAACGAATTGGTCTAGTAGCATTTTAGATTTATAAAGCCACAAAAGTGAAACAGATTTCTGTTCCTTAATGGGAATAAACCTAAAGTGAAACAGATGATGCTGGAGATAATCTAAATTTCTATGAATTTTCTGGTGAAGAAACCTCTTAGCACCACTCACCTACAATAACCAAAAATGGTGAATGAAAGATGAGGAAATAAACAATTAAGATGAGTTACTACGAAAATGAATGAGAGTAAACTGAAAATTCGTATAAATCACAAAATGACAATACAAAAAAATATAAAATTTGTCAAATTGTGAGTATTCCGACGGAAAAAAATCAAAAGAAAACCTTTTCGGCGGCTTGTTCCATGTGACTTCCATATTCATTATGAGTTGTTAATACTCTTCTTCCAATAACTATTGTTATAGTATACATCAACAATAAACATTTAAACATTATTGTCTGAAATAAATATTTTTTAGAGGATAAAAAAATAATATACCACTATTTGAAGTGAACGAAATGTTTTGAGAAGGCATATATAATGAGAATATATTTGAAATAGGGACCAAAGATGCGGAAAATAAAGGCCAAAGTAGTAGTCTCAGTAATAATTGGAGCACTAGAAACTAAACTAGAAAAGATTAAAAACCAAACTTTTCAACAGATTCCAGGAATAACATTAGAGATCTCTATCTAGAAGGGAGGAACAACCAAGGCTCTGTGCAGAACCCCCGGTCTTGCAGGCCTCTGGTAGCGCTCCTGAGATCGAGGATGAACTTCACCACTCACAGAGGGCTAAGAAAGGAATTTCTTTTCATATAAGTGAACCATAGCAGTTCTCCATCAAGCACATATGAATAATTATTAGACGAACAAAAGCAAATACAAGCAAATACCCCGACTGGGCCTGTTGCGCTGGTTCAACAGGACCGGAAAATTCTTGCCACAGTCAGTTAATGACAGAAATCGAGTCGCAAGTTGAGATGGGATTGCATTCTTCGCCTTGCTTTTCGCTCCTAACCCACGTTTTTCTGTCCTTTCTTCCTAAACTAAAGTTGCTATTTAATTATTTTAATAGCTGTTTCACAAGTCCTTAAATTCGCTGACTTATTTGCTGTTAACATCAGTCTATTGTATTTATTTAAACCTCTTGTTAGCATTCTTACCATTTTCTTGCTAATATTTTCTGGCTCATTGCTTTAACAGTATTTATTTATAGTATTCATCAACATTAATCGATCCTTGCTGGATTACACTGACGATTTGATTAGTTCAAATCCTATTTTCGATATGACTTCGAAGTACCACATAGGGCTATATTTGCCACGAGGCCGGTCGATGAAGTAGCTATAGTTAGTGGCTCGAAGAACGATGAAAAGCATCTGCAAAGCAGAAGCCAGAAACAATGAGGAACTGCTGCATGGGCGCTCTAAAATGAGAACGACCAACTGAACGATTCTATAACAAGCGCATTCCGATAAAAGCAATTATGATTATATAAATAAATAAATATTTGTCCAACCAATCGTACGCAAAGTAAAAGATAAATAGGCTAAGCAGTAAAAGTAATCAATATACCGAAATTTTTATTGGAATTCGGTCTGCCAGGATTTCTTTCAGTTTTGGAAGAGCGTTAACAAGAAACGGCCAAGCGAAAGACGAAATGCGCCCTCTCGCCGGGTAATCTGGCTTCGATGCGAAATCACCATCACTTCTATTTGCATTGTGCACCATCCATAAAATATGCGGCTGCGAAGCATGCCCAGTGAGACGATACTATTCATTTACTTTGCTCAAACAATGACGTAGCCTACGCTGGTTAGGCCATGTCATGCATCACACGGATTGACGCACATCTCGCAACTTCCTCAGCAGTCTAATTAATAATGCTGAGAGCTATAGAAGAAAAATGAATAAAGATTAACAATAAAAAATATATCTTCCAACAAAACCTGTTTTTTAAAAATCCATAAGACCTATATGTACCTCTATCGCTAAGTGGTACTACTTCGCAGTAATTCCGACCTGACTGACCGGTGGAACGAGCCTAACTATAGAAGATGAGAAAATATCCTTTCAATAGTAGTGGTAAAGCCATACACACTATCTGCGATTTATTCTTTCTATCCACAATACATAATAAAATGCTCGATAAAAGCAAAAAAAATACGGAAAACTATCTGCCGCAAAAAATAGAGCCGCAGCCACAAATTTGATCCGCTGATGTCTGATATTCGTCAAAGCACGCCATGTTTTATGAAGAATGTAATTTCAAATGTACCCCTTCACCAGTCCATTAGGGATATCAGTTTACCAGAGTACCAGAACACTAAGAACATTGAACCACTTTTTACCTCTTTTAACATCCCGTTGTATCCTCTTAATGGCACCACTCATCTCTTATATTTTTATGCTATGTTCTCTTTGGTGACAGCAGTGTAGCGATATGTGGACTTAAAAGATGGAACTAGAAGTGGCTCTACTGCTGTCAGCGATGGCGTCGGACCAAACAGCTTGAACACCTCACCTTAGCCAACCAATGTAATCAACGGTGGCGAGAGCTGTTAGATGAAATGTGCCACCTAAGCGGCATATCTTCTAACATCCTACAAGAGCTCATTACACATTCCTTATTTCTCGACAACTCTTCCCACACTCGTCACTACAATGAGAAATGCTGGGCAGTGTTGGACAAAGCTGTAAGGGAGCGACACACCGAAGCGTTTAAGAGGCTCCATCCACCCCCACCTCTTCATCATCGCTTTCCTTCACTTAATTCACCTCCCCGACTTCAATTTGCTATCCACCAAATTTCATGTTCCCAGTCAACTTTTCACTTAATCTGATGAGAAGGGATGGAAAGGATCACGTCAAAATTTTCTATTAGCCTCCCTAAACTGATATGAAAGGAAATGAAACAAAAAAAAGGGCCATCAAAGTAAAACCACACTCGATAAAGTCAGGGAAGATGTACAGGACACACAGGGCATGTCGGCGACACATGGACCTACCCGATGGAAGAAGGAATGTTTTCTATTACGGTTGACGATGGCGGCAGACCTCGCCGCTCGGAAGAGTCTTGTCTTATAGCCAGCCGAACCAGCCTGAGCAAAAATGGTGAGAGCTGTAATAAAACCCCTTTCGCCCGTGCATAGCAAATATTTTATTTTAAAATCGACATTTGCTGATTTAAATAAACGCCATTAGAACAACGAAAACGCAATCAATTTCATAGAACAACAGTGTGTGAGCAACAATGTTTTTTCGTTAAAAAAGCAGCAAAAAAACAAATGTAAAAAAGAACGAAAAAGTGATTGGAAATTTAGCAATGCCATTCCATCAAAACAAAAATAATGGAAAATGCTCTTATAATGAACGACTCATTATAAAAACAGTACGCCCAAAACGACCTAATCTTCAGCAATCCGTTCTGCAATCTTATTTTGTTTTCAATTTTTTCGCTTTATTCTTCTATTCTCGTACAATCACTTATAAAATTAAGTTGCTAATAAGATAAAAATTGCTCCATTACGATGTAAAAACATTTAAATAACCTAATATCAGTTAAAAACCTATATTAGATCTCTATAAAACTATTAATTAGCGTAATAATAAAAGAATATGACGGTTATGGCAAAGTAAAAATATCCTTTTGCGGATTGAGATCAATTATTCAAGAAGCCAACATTTGAGTGCTTTCACTTTTCCAAATCCCTTTGGTCAAAATATCACCATTGAAAACAATGTATCTGATGATATTTCACTGGAAAAAATTGAATAAAATTGGAAATCGATAAAAACACCATCGGTAATATTAAATCACAACAATAAGCCACTTGAAATAAAAAATAAAATAAAATATTTTGAGGATGGTTGACTGCTTCTTATTTCATTCACGACCAAGCCATCACAAATTTAACTCTTATTCTATTTATTTGAGTGAGAAGAAATAGAAAGGATTATTATAAAAAACTTCTATTATGCCTCCTCAAATCGAGATGAAAGAGATAAAAGACAATGAAATAAAACGAATCAGTTTGCAATTATCTATATTATAATCATCATCATATATAATCTGCCTGAATATAAAAATTAATACTGAATAAAAATGAATAAGAAAAATTTAATCTTCTCAACAATTCCATTTATAAAGGCAAGAAAACAGTGCTAGAAATTCGCTTCAAAATTTAGCATAATATCCATCTGACTGGTTAATTCACTTCCTGTATTCATCGCCTCTCTACGACGTCGTTCCTGCAATACGAAAAAACCAATTGAAAACAAAAATACCACTTTAAAAATAAAGCCATTAATTATATAATCGAATACTGTACATGCTCTCGTTGTCTTAAATCCTGTTGTCGTTGCTTTTCCAGTTCGGCGTTTTCACTTGATAAATGATCTTTGGTCCGTTCACGTTCTTCTATTTCCTTTAATCTCTTTCTTTCCATTTCCTCATTTAGCAACTGCTGACGCTAAAATATATTCATTGAATTAAAATATATTTGGTGAAAATTAAACCTGTGTTTTCCCTAAAATTAATCGTACTGATAAATGACTTCAATGAGAAATTTAAACTTACTCTTTCTTGCTTCTCTTGCGTCATTTTCAGAAACAAACAGCGTTTTTCCTTCATTCCATTATCAGTCTTTTCAGGTGGATTAACATCATTAAGTTTCAAAGGTTCTAAAACAGGTGTATCAATTCAGCATGAGTATCTCCTAATTGTTCCTGGTACAAAGTTATTAAAATAAAGACTCGTTTAATACTGGGAAACATACCGCTTGTTTGCGCTGGAAGTAAATCATCCAGTATAGTTGACCGCATAACAGCAGGTTGCTGCGACTGAGCAGTTAAAAGTGGCGCTGAACCACTGTGCACAAATGAATGCGTTGTCGCATCATCTTTTTCTAAAGATACTCATGCTGTATGCTAAGAGACTCAAATATGATGACAAACAAATGGCGTTGGACACAAAACGTTTTTTTATAATTTTTTATTTTACGAATATTATATCAAAGATTATTTCACTAAATCAAATCAAAATCAATATACACTCTCTAATATCCCAATATCCTTAAGTACCCCTCCTCTAAATTTGACTTACTGATTGATGGGACAACAGGCGATCTTTGGATCGGTAACTGCAGCCCACAAGGAACGGTGTGAACCTTTGTTTGTTCATTATTTAAAGACGGTTGTTGTGCTGAACACTGAGGAAGCGACTTCTAAAAAAACTGATTATTAGTAAATAAAACTTTTACTTTATTATAGTTTTTGTTAAATGCACTTTTACCTCCATAGTTTGCTCGCTCTCGCTTTTCTGTAAGACGGGCAATGGCTTTTCTTCATCTGGAACGTCTGAAATTTCAAAGAAATGAAATACCAAATCCATTTCATTCATTCATTCGCCCTAAGTAATGTTGCGTAATTTTGGTCGTAATTTTAGAAACTACTTTTTGTTCAGTTCTCGCACTCGTATTGTTGAAATGATATTGCGTTCGGAGCATCATAAAGCTCATTTTTGAATTTTATTCAATTAATTCAGATAATTAAAATAATATGTTCAATTAAAGTAGAACTTAAAAATTATTAATGCATTATATATATATATATACATATATCTTTTGTATTAACAGCACAAAAAAGGATTAATTGTAGAAAATGTAAAAAAAATGACAATGACAAAGAAAAATGATATAATCACTCGACTGAGATTAACATTTGTTTGAAGATCTTTCTGAACAGAAAAAAAAATGAAATCGATGAAAATGAGATTCTCTGGGTAATTTGTAAAAACAAGATGCCATTTAAAATATACATAATAAAAAATATATGTATAATTATTCAGACCAAAAAGAAAATATACATAACGAAATTTAGATAAAAGAGCTAATTGCACCAAGAACTGGAAGCGACTGCACTTTCGACAAGTAACTGGCAAAAATTTTGTCAGGAAAATATTAAAACTCGGACAAATATTAAAACTCGGGATGGGATATAGGCAAGTAATAACAACAAAATATACATAAGATAAAATTTTGGACAAATAGAATTATTGCATACACCTCTAACTTCGCCCTCGAAAGAAAAATTGAATAAGCCAACATTTAAATAGCCTACTACAAAAAAATTTCAACAAATAGTTGATGGAAGTAGATATAAATGTAAGGAATATATTTTACAATTTGTATAATAAAGACACTGGGCAAGAACCTGATCACGAAGTGCAATTCCATTCCAAAAGATTCCCTCCACTCATCGAACCGATTTCATTATTTTTTCACTGGTTCACGACAATAAACGGACTGAGAAATATGAATGCACCATATGTTGATATTTACTCATCACGATTTTCCATATTAAAAACTCTTTTCCAAGCTGTAGCCAGAAATAGTGGACAAAAGAATTCCTAACGGCTTTCATATTACGAGGCCTTCTTATGAGGTAAATTTATTGTTGTTAATTTAATTAATTTATTGTTTATTGATGTTTTGTTTCACTAAACCTGGCTACATACATCATACAAATAAAAATATTTAAAATGGGTTTATTAAATCGCTATAATATCGCTATAATCGCTATATCCTTAAATCGAATGAAACACCCATAATTACCATTTATATAACTTATTCACAGGCCTTCATTCATCCAATAATATTCAGCATATCTGATTCGACCTGACTACTAAGGAATAACCCTTTCGCCAGAATAATTTTTTTTTCAACATACAGGTGGGTTCATTCCAAGCACCACCCGGGAACATCATTCAAAAGGCCACAAAACTTGTTAATCAACTAAAATTTTTATTTTTTTCCACATATCGCAAATTGGATAATATTTTACGCACTAGATTCAAGCAATACGAGAGCGAGAGGGATTTTTTCCATAACAGAATGGTAAAAGATTTATAAATTGCACTTACGGATCGGTCTCGCTTTACAGTTAAAAAATTTCAAAAAAGCATGGATAACCAAATAAGCGATCTGCATCAATACTATCCTTTATCTATTTTTTAAACCATCTATTAAAACTCAGAAAATTCACAAAATTATTCCTTTAAAAATTATTACCTAAAGTAAAAAACCTTTCTACCAAAAAAAAATTCCGGTTAAAAACGAAATTATATCAACAATCCTAATTACATTACTTAAAGTTATTTAATAGGACATAGAACGCAAACGGATGCTGACTGGCTTCCAAGATCATTTATCATCTAACCTGACTCACTGTCCGATGAATCTGAGGAAGTAGAATCAGATGAGCTATCGTCACTCGAAGTTGAATCCGATGAGCTTCCAGCCCCGCCGCTATTTGCAGGTTTTGCTCGACCACCATTAACAGCTAAAACTATGGTCATAATACATATTCTGTATTTTAACACAATTAAATTAGTAATGAACGAAATTTTTAGAAAATATTTTTTTCTTGATCTACCGGAAAACTTTTTAAAGTAATGAAAATCTTAAAAATAAATAAAATACATACCGGTAGGAGAATCTGTACTGACAACACCACCAAGACCTTTGATTTTTTCTTCCAATTCGCGTTTCTTATTATCTACATCTTTTTGCGATTTCGGAGCTAAATATGTTACATTTAGCATTTTTCATCGCTCGTCGAATAAATATCCACTCCAATCGAAAAATTTAAATGAGAAAACAGCTCCTCACACTCCGTCAAAAGGTAAAACATTGCTACTGATAGAAAGCATACTATATGGCTTGCGCGGTTTCTTTTTTAAGCAAGCAGCTACGAATGCTTCCAATTCGCGAAGTGTAGTTGGCTTTAATGTTTCAAAATCAATTTCAATTTCTTCAGGATTGAAATCACGTAACTTTTCGCGAGCTTCGATTATGCTCACCACCTGAATGAAAAATGAAAAAGAAAACATTAAAAAAGAAAAAAATTTATAAATTTTAGAGACAATCTATGATAAAGTTCTTAAAAATCTTACACTACTCAATTTGTCACCAGGTAATTTATTAATATCGAGTGAAAGCTGTCGCTTTTCATCGTAACTCATTGGTTCTGCACTTCTTTCATCCTCTGAATCAAAATCATAATCTTGTTGTATCCTCCGCGATTGAGATGGATGTTGCATATCCATTTGCAGAGCGGCTGACTGCGGTACCTTCGGCTTATTCTTCGAGCCCGGCTGTCTTCCGCGTCTCCTCATTGGTGGCTGATCAAGAGATGTTGTTGAATTTTGAGCCACACCTGTCGTCGATAATGAAGCATTTGATTGTAAGTTTCCTCTTCCCATGGCTGGCACCGGAACAGTTGCATCCGCCAATCTTGAATGAGCTGTTTTTTGCTGTACTGCTGGTGAAGTAACATTTTGAGGAATATTTGGCTCATTTTTCATAAGAACTGACGCTTCAGATACCACAGAGTGATTTGCATGAGTAACAGGCATGGGCTGTGTTGGAGTATAATTACGCGCTGGTCGACCAGGTTTCTTCCTTAATGCACCTGATACTGATGAATGGGATATAGATCCAGGTGAAATCACAGCTGGCACATTCTGGGTTGAATTTATGAAATCTAGCCTCGTTGACACGAGCGCTTGCAAAGCATTTACGGTGGCAGCAGAAAGGACAGGTACTGGCATTTTACTTGCTCTTGCTTCTCTTCTCTTCAATCTGAAACGAAAAAATTTCTATAATAGATTTGGTCATGCAAAAAATTAGAAAGTAATAAAATAGTAAAACTATATCATCTAAAAACTGAACATACCTTAAGGCAAAAATTTCCTGAGTATGGCGTTGGAGTTCGGCAATTTTTTCTTGATATTTGGTTTGTTCAGTTTGCAAAGCCATTAATATGAGATCAATATGGTCATCATTATCCACAACACCTGAACAAACATCGGTCGATAATATTGGCAAAAGTTCCTCTTTAACGGAACCACATAAGATGCTTGCTGACAATGGTGTACCAAGTGAAGTAGGTGTTGCACTAGGCCCTGGTGTGCCTATATCTGCTTCCATTCGTACTGGCTCATCAGGCAATTTGCTCCACTTTTCTTCGAAAAACTTCTACAATATATATGAATAAATGAAAATTCTATATATCTATAAACCAAAATAAACTAAAAATTAATTAAATTTTACCAGAAGTGCCTGGCCATGTTGATGAATGATGTCAGATGGTGGATTATATTTGAAACAATTATCACAAACTAAAAGAAAATCCCTTCGCAATTCTTCGGGAGAAGCATATTGTTTAGCTTCCAGTTTCTTCCTAAATAAGAAATCGAATGATAAAATTTAATTCTTCAAATTCTTTAAAGATAATAGCATAGCAGTAATGAAATGCCCAGCTAATGTGCAAAAAAAAAAAAAAAAATGGAAAAGAATCATGGCAAAAGAAACGAAAAAATCTAAGGATGATAAAGTGCAAAAAATTTAATAAAACATTCACACTTCATACTGATTCACTAATATTCTTTGGCCATACACTTTATTATAGAAATTTGCAACCGCTCTTCATTGTAGATACACACATACTCATAAATGCAAAATTAATAAACAATTATTAACAAAAAAAACATTACAAATTCACGTAAAAAAGAACTAAAAATAAATTAAATTAACAACCAACAGTAAATTAGTAAAAAAAATTTGTGAAAACATTTGCCTGATAGTTCCCAAATCCATAGGCTCTTTGATAATATCATAATAATCATGCAGTTTTAAACCTTCTACATCAACTGGAGCCAGAAACGGCCAAGCGAACGCCTTACATTTCTAAAACAAAAAATGGTTATATATTGCAAAATCCCTTCAAGTAATACGAGATTTCATTTTCTGAAATAATTTTAACAATTCACTAAATTTTTTTAAATAAATCGACTTAACTTAGAAAAAAGTTCATTAAGGATACGTTGGCAATATTTCAGTTGTTCAGTTGGCTTTCCTTTAAAGCGTGGCTTAAGCTGATTCGGCTGATTATCCAATAAATAATTCGGCTTCTTTGGTGGCCGACCAGATTCCCTACGGGTGGGAATCTTCGCTGCTGCTTCTTCTCCAAACAAGGTAGTGGTATCCGCTTTCCTCTTTACGCCTTTTTGTACCTTGAAAAAATGATCCATTACTGCAAGAAAATGATACGGAATGAAGTAATAATCAGTAAATTTCGAATCCATCAATATAAAAATAATTTTATAGGATTCCAAATACTTACTTTTGATGGTAAAGGGTGAACTGCTGTAGGAAGAGACGATGTAGGTTGAACATCCTCAACCACAGCTGCAACTGGAAGCATTGGAGGATGGTCGGTGCCTAAATCCATATGAGATGAACTATCAGCCATACCTTGCTGAATTGAATTTGACGATTCACTGCTTGCTGAAAATTTTAATCTTCACGTGTGTACTGTAAAATAAAATTTCAAAAAGAAATAATTGTCCAGCCATTTATTATGTAGTGGAAATTTGAGCCATTTACCTCCTCTAACTTGCAAGACTGATCGATTTGAACTTTTCTTTGCTATTTTCCCACTTATTTTCTTCGGTGCTGGCATATCCATATCCACTTCCTGCAATAAAAAGATTTTTTTACTTAATTCACTCCCTTAATCCCTTTAAATTATTTCCCTGATGCAATCAAAAAATGGAATCCAAAAATTATTTGAAAACCACAAAGTATACGATTTACCTCCACTGGCATCCCCTTAATTTTTTCCCGATAAAGATTTTCGATATTCTTGCACATTAATGATACGTCATCTTCGTTCTGATTAAATTTGTAACAATTTGCAAATATGATTTCAAAATCCTGAAAGAGCGAAGATCCAAAGACACTGTTCAAAGAGTTGAGCTTACTTCAGGTGGCATTGCAGCAAGCTTATCCAGTATGATTTTCTCGAGCGTTTTTGCCATCGTATACACCCCATATTCGGGTGGATTGTACGTGTAGCAATTGTTGAACATTGTCATTATATCCTAAATAAAGAGAACCACGCTTAACCCATCGTTCGCATCATATTTTTTTAAACAGGTCAGTTAAACAGATTAAGATTTATGTTTATCTCAACTGGCTAAATTGTCTATTACTAAACAAATTTCGTTGAGAACTAATCTAATATAATTAATACATAAGGGCTGATGATAATTGAATTAGTACATTCGCATTCAAACTACTTCCACAGAACTCGAAAAAAAATAATAAGAAAATGCAAGAAATATTTTACCGCCCCATAAAATTAAAGAAATATTTACATTATCACCTGAAATTCTCATCTATATTTTCTTTTTTTATATCTCAACTTTCCTAGACGTGACGATTTTAAAATTCAATCAAAGAATGCTTAATCCTTTGCTTATCACCAGGACTAAAATTTTGAAAATCCATTTCTTCGCAAAAAAATTACCATTGCTGTGGATAGATACTAAAAAAATTGCAAAAAAAACTGCACCCACCACACCCATAAACGCACACATGTATACATATATACACACACATGTAAACGAGTGACACAACCATATATACATTAAAATTGATGAATGAATGAAAGAAAATTATGTAAATTAATTTAAATTAATAAAATTATATAAAACAAAGAAGGATATCAATTTTATCTTCAAATTGAGAACAAAAATACTGCTGTAAGAGAGAGTGTGCAAATTTATTGGCTAATTGGGAAAAAAAAAACGAAGATTGGAATGCCATTCATAATTTTCTTTTTGATAAAAATGGAATAATTCGTTTCATTTGTTTGTTTGTTTGCGTTGTTCTCTTTTTTAGGAATTTAATGACATTGTCCAATATTATACAAAAAAGTTCAAATATATTTAATCCGTCATTAGAATTTGAAAAATTTCGTTCTCATTCCAAAATTAAGTAAAAAAAATTAAAACTGTGAAAAAATGAAACAATACTGAGCTGCAATGAAAAATGACAAGCGTTTTTCGCAAAAGAGAAAAAATTTTTTCCATTTTTATGGTTCAGTTCTAACCTATGAAATCAAATTTCCTCCCAAATAAAGTTCCATTTTTCGTACTGTACAGTAAAACTCGCAATCGTAATATTTGATCATTAAAAAAAATCAACCAGATATTTTCGCTATAGTAAAAATGGACCAAAAATATAATCTATAAATTTATCACCTAATCCAACCTGATGAATTCCTCATTTATAACAACTACAGCGAACGACAGAAATGGAAAAAACACCGCTTAGCTTAAAAAAATAAAGTTGCGTTAAAAAGAAAATTAAAGCAAACCTCCATGCAATCTTTAGCCGAACAGTAATAACGATTTTTCAAACGATTTTCTATTGTATGCATATCCATTGGCCTCTTGATCACTTTATGATAATCCTTTAAATATCATATCATTATTATCAATATTAGCTGAGGTTAATTTTTTGATTTAAAAATGGATGAAAAAATTCCGATAATTAAGATGTTTTTGAAACTCTTGTCTTTGCTCCATTAGATTGTAAATAATAAAAAAGAATTTCACAAAATGGATAAATTCACTAAATGGAGTACAGAAATACTTTACATATATATATATAAGTAAATATATATATCTTTATATATATTTTTCCCTTGAAATTCCCATCTGTAATATTTCCTTCTTTCTTTGCTCAATTCCATTAGACCTGAGGAATTTGCAATTCAGATGAAAAATGCACAGCCCTTTCCTTATTATCAAGATTAAAATTTTGAAAATTCAGAAAAAAATATCTTTATATATTTTATATAAATGGGATGATTTGATTAAGCCAAAAAAGAAATTTTATTAGGAATTTTATTGTTATTAGTTCATTAGTTGAATTTATTACAAATTGAAGAAATAAATATTTGATCTTTCAATTAATCGAATTAAAATTATATTGAAGCCTATTTGCAATCAGATAGGGAATTCAGAACTTTATGTACTATTGAGAACTGGAACGAACTCCAAATGGCGTAAATTATGCACCATCTATTTTACTTCATCCACCTGTTTATATTCGTTTTTATTTTACATTTTCTTCAATTTTTTAGAGAAAAAAATCGAACGAAATTATACATAAGCTCATAATTTGGCCCATGAACAATCATTCGCTGAAATCTATTCTATATTTCAAAATTTCGAAGTTTCTGTAAAAAAACGAAGCATCTACGGAACAATTTCCAAATGAATTGATTTATAGAACAAGGACAGGATGCTTAGTAGGTTGTTGCTCAATTCGGAGTGCCAATACTAAGGTCCTATTCCCAGCAGGAATAAATCTGTCCAAAAATCCTGGTTATGCTAGCGATTCATCTGTATTTCTAATGCCAAGATACTCTCTGGTATATTTGTCCAACGTGACAAGCCAGAGGAGCGAGTTTAACCAGTAATGGTGAAAACTCTCAAAAATAAGAGATGAAAAGAGAAAAAAAGAGAAAAAAAAGTATGGAACATTTATGATTCATTAAATATTTTGAACTTTGTTAAAATGAATCATTACTAGTATTCAAGATTATCGATACAAAAATGTAACCTCGTTTATTCCCTTATTCCCTTACTTCAAACTCGACAATACATTGCATTAATGCCTCAGTGTGGTTCTAAATTAGGATATAAAACATACAGGCAGCTTAAGTTGTACGGCGTTAACAGGCTTGAGAAACGGCCATGCATGTTTATGACGCATTGCTGGCTTCAGTACTTCTTTTAACATAAAATCCAATTGATTGGTATGCCGCGTTGGTTTACCAACTGGAGGTATAACTGGTGGTTGCACAATTCCATTCACCGGTTCCTAATGAAAAAAAATAAATAAATAAAAAAAATATATCTAACAACAATAATAATAAAATAATAATGAAAAATAGTCGTGTGGAGAAGGGCAGAAACCTGCCGTGGAGTTGCCCATGGTTTTTGCGTACTTTCTTCCGCTTGTGATGATGTTTCCTCTCCATTCATTGTATCACCAGTGGTGTTGTTGACATTTTTATCGTCATTAACTTCCTCAGATGCGATGATGCCAACCATAGATGCAGTCGCTTCATTAGCAGTTGATGTTGCGATTGGTGCTGACATTGTCTGTAAATCAAATGCTTTAAGCAACTAATTTTCACTATCACTGCTACATTTTCATAAACTTTAATGCACATCATATGCTGTTTATCAGAATTCTTTTAAACCAGGAAACAAGCTATCCAGATCTCAATTCGAATAATAGATCCGCTACCAAAGTAGTTGACTGATAATTGTCACCAAGAATCGAGGCTTGCCTTCGAATCTGGCCAACGCTGCTTCGGGTAGCACAGCCGTCTAACGGATGAACTGCTAGGAAGCGCTGATGCTGAGGTTCTACTTTCCATAGTAGTAAAACTGTACAAAAATCTGAATATGAGGCAACTGCACTTCTGTCATTAGGGACTCTCTGGCATATTTGTCTAGTCCGTTAAGTGGAGTGAGTCTAGTCCAGCAGTGATAGGTGCTCTTATAAAAAAAATTTCAATAAATCGGGTTCAAATCAAATACGTCAAACCACGATATAATGTTAAATTATTTATAGAAAATTAGTAACACTGAATATTTTCTCAACAATAGTAAAAAAAATGGCTTGTAGGATGCAGCGAAAAAAATAATCGAACGACAGCATAATAATATTTTATAACACTCATTATTCATTCATTCATTATTTAAAAAAAACTGATTAATAAAACAATGTATGGACAAGTTAGTGGAACGAATTCACTCGAAAATAAATTTACAAAAAAAACCACCATAAAGATTCCAACAAAGGTACATTTAAAATATGATAAAGCACAAAAAAATAATGAAGAATTCATCAAAGATTGAAATTGTATAAGTGAATAATAATTCATAAATTAATTTAAATTCAACTGTTCATATGAAAAAAATTGACGTAATTAAAAATTTTTGAATTTATTTTATTGAAGGAACCCCGATTAAAAAGAAGGGTTTGGATCAATTTTTTTTATATAAAGTTTAAAAAATTTTTCATCTACCGAGGAAAAAAGATGCAATAATTAGAAATTTTTTCTTTGCAAAAAATTCAATAAAATTCGGAAAATTAGCAATTTTTAACGAAAATTTCAAAAAAATGGAAAAAAATGTTATAAATGAATAAACAAAATTGAAAATAAAACAGAAAATGTGGGGGAAAAAATCGAAACAGGGAACGGAAAAACCTTTTACACAAAAATGAAGAATAATATACAGCACACTGCTTCTTCAAGGTCAAACAATAGATTGGAGAGCACGAGAAATGAAGAGAAACGGAGAATTATATACGTCAAGAAACTATTGATTGATGGACGCGTGCGTGCGCACAAAGCGTGTACATGTGTGCGTACTGCGCGCGTTTGAAAAACTCCCCATAGGGGAAAAATTCCAAGTATTGTACATGGAAAACGACACCTACATAGTTTTTATCTGAAGAGATTGTACGAAGGACGCGGAGGGCGCATAGAAAAGCCGAAAAAAACACGTAAAAGAAGAATGCGTGGAATTTCGAGCAAACACTTATATAACGAAATAGAGCAATTGAAAAGCGAAGAATTCCGCAAAGCGACCAAAAAAGTATTGGAAAAAATGAAGGCACAAAAATCAATCCGCGTGATGTCAAACCACGCAAAAATAAGCAGAAAAAACGTGAAAAAAAGGACGAAAACATTACAGTATTGATTGAAAGCACTAACCTTCATCGACTGACGACACTCAAATGCAATAGCAAACCGCCCAAATCCATTGCAACGTGTATCTCTAATATGATTGGCTGTTGCTATGGCAACCAAATCGCGTCGACACTTACACAAATGCCGCAAGGTCTTGAAACGATTTCCTTCATGCATGTAGTTGGATATGCGCCAATCCAACTCTGGAAAATTTTCCCTGATATGGCTGATTTCAGACTATTCAGGCTGACTATTCACGAAGAAATAGACGTTTTATCAAATAAGAATCCGCTGGAGACTGCTTAGATTCTCCTTTCTCGTTAGGAGAGCGTTTTGTCGAAGTGTTTAGCGATTGTTGGTGCCAGGTTTGGTGCATTTACGCAACTCTGGTGCATTTTTGGGCCAAACTGCAATGAAGGAATATATTTTTGGTGTATGCTTCATTTGCGTCCTTTTTTTAAGAGCGCTCACCGTTACTTATTAGAATGGCTCTGCTGGCTTATCGAATAAGTTCTCTGACGGTAGAAATACGGGTGAGTCGCCAGCATCACCCGGGTTTCTCAACAGGTTTACTCGTGCGCGGAGTAAAACCTCAGCATCGGCGTTCTCAATGTGCAATCACCCACTGAGCCATTCTACTCGCTTATTTATTTGCATTTAGTTTAGTTTATGTTCATGTTAAGTGGGAAATTTGCTGTAATTTACTAAATCTTTGTAGTTTTTTATATATATTTGCCAATATTATCAATTATTTCAAATAATGAATGCTGTAACATCTCAGGTTTTTGATATTAACTTAAGTTTTAATTTTAATTCTAATTTTTTATCTTTAAAATACATAGGAAGGAAGGAGGTAGAATTGGTGGAATGCATGGCTTCGATCAGCTTTCAGTAGTTGGTTCCTTCCCGTTCTGTTAATATTGGTAATGTGTCATGTAAACTTGAATCCGGGCACTAGTAGGTACTGGGAACACCATCTTCAATTGTATTTTTAAGAGATTCTGAGAGTTTTTTTCAAGAATATTTACCATTTTCGGCTATGCTTATTCCGATAACTTGCGGGACCAGAAAAGTTTGCCAAGATGTCAGAAGAAGGGATGGGTCACTAGTATTATCTGAATTTTTGAAATTTTTTCTACCTGGATTGTGACTATAGCATCGACTTTTCGAAGTGAGAACAATAAACTGCCCGGCATAAATGTAACGAGTCATACTTATTGTTGTATCTTGAATTTATTTTATTTATATTATTTTGTTTGTCATATGCGAATTTTTCCCATTTATGTCATTTTATCGAAACCTTCCTTTCCAGCTTTTTAGGTTGATTTAGTGTTTCATTACGTATATTCTATTTGGAATCATTTGCGTAATGGTAGATAGTTTGGCTAAAAAAATATATTATACTTCACACTGTACTAACTTGCAGCTTTCGAAGCAAGTATATATGGGAAGGATCTGCAGATAATTCAGATTGAGAAGTTCAATTTGTTTCGCACTCGAGGCATAAAATTAGTGCAAGGTTTAAATGTTTGATAACTAAGTGGTTAGGGTTTATTATATGTTGTTTAATTAGTCTGAAATTTGTGTAATAGGCTTCTGTACTAAAATGAAAAATAGCATTCCCACAATTTTTTGACTAGCTCAACCCGGAAGACCCGAATTATCGAAGCATCTCGAAATTATCTAAATATAAACAGTTCTGGAAAAAACCGGAGTACCAACTTTTTTGCTAAATTCTAAGTTCGGAAGTTTATGTCATGGTTATAGCTATCAACCTCATGAAAATCGAAACAAAGCCAGAGTATAAATCGAGTATATAGAGATGACTGCTTGAATTGGGCATGTTTGAAAACCATTTTTCTTCGCAAAATTTACATTTTCCGAAATTAGTGGAAGAATCCCAAATAAAGGTAAGATAGATGCCTGATGGGATTGGCGAAAATCGTCCCTCACAATGTAGATTTTCTGAAGAGTCAAACCGAACATGATTGAATCCCTTCTCCAGCCTTATTTCAGCTCACAGCCGGCAAAACAATTTGGCATTTGGTATTATTTGGCATCTATCAAAATTGAAGTGAACATCGGCGATTTAGGGAAAATCTATTCAGTTTTTTTTTAGTATTAAAAATATTTTTTAGAGCTTCAATCATGGTTATAGTTGATTCGCATTTTTTGTAGTACTTTCATTAATAGTAATTTCATTTTTTATTTTTACTTTTTTTTCAGCGAAATGGCAACAACAACAATTGATGGTATATCAATACATGAAGTTTTAAAAATGGAACGGATTGGTGCACATTCACATATTCGTGGTTTGGGTCTCTCATCGAATTTGGAGCCAAGCCGAATTGCAGATGGTTTAGTTGGTCAACTTGAGGCTCGTAAAGCTGCTGGTCTCATTGTTAAAATGATTCAGGTGATTCTTTTATTTTTTATCTTTACAAGGGAAGAAAGCAAAATTTATTCAAAAATGCAAATATTTCTCGTTACATAATATTCACTATATCTAGTTTGATCATTCGTCAGAATGAACGTAACTGAACTCTTTTGAAAATAAAACATTACATCGTCTAATAAAAATTGAATGAAGATTAAGTAAAAAAAGGAATCTCATCCTTAGTGATGCGATTCAGATGCTTCTATGATTCTCTGGTTATTTTCCTGTTCGTCAGAATCATTTTAAATGGAGAATATAAAGATAAAAATCCCGTTCGTCAAATACTTTTCATTATTAAAAATTAAATTAAAAACGAATAAAACTGAAAAATCATCTCTTGGTGAAAAAAATTAGACACCTAATGATATAAAAATATTTGGATGAACTCATTAATCAAATTAATCGTTTTGTTAAATGTGGTAAAAAAAAAAATCGTACCAGCAGTACCGATATTATAGTAATAATATTTGCTTGTTATTTGCGATGAAACTATCTGAAAAATCTACATGGGCGAAAATTGCATATATTTTTTATAATAATTTTTTTCAGATATATATTTAAAAGCTTTGAACATTCTTAGTTTTTGAAAATCGTATATAATTAAAAAGGCATTATGTAAATCGGAAGTTTTTTTCAGTAAAATCAAAGATATTACAGATTAGTAAATTGGTTTTATCTTCGGTTGCTGCGAGTTCGTTTGCTTAGGGGATTTTGAGTTAATTTATAAAATTTTACGTGTAATCTGTATTACATCTATTTAGCTATCACCATCAGTCAATGCAGTGAATTCCTGATTTGCAAATATAAGCAGAATTAGATATAATAGTATTGTTCCGTCAAAGGACCAATAACCTTAAAGAATAAAAATTTCTAAATTTCATTATAAATTAAATTTCTTAAGTTAAATTTCTTATAAATTTCTTTTTAAATTCGGTAATGTTCGAATGATATTATTAAAAAATGATTAAAAAATAATAGAAACATTTCAAGGAAATGAATTGAATGAAGTTAATGTCAATAAATTGCACTACCAACCCCATTAAGTTGATGCTTTAGGCGTAAGAGCAAATGTTTAGAAATTCAGAGAAGTCTCATCTTTGTTCCTTTTGACACATCTTATTGATATTGGTAATAAAATTTTTAGTGAAAATTTTTAATGAAATTTTTTTTTCGTAATATTTAAGAAAGGCGAAATTGAGCAAGTAGATAGTGGCTCAGATTTTCATTTGCAGAAAGAAGCATTGCCCATGCAAAAATAAGCCTGTCATTGAAAAGTTTGTGTGGTGTTGGCAACTCATCTTTATAGCCAAATGATAACGAATATTTCGAACCATGCTAACAGTTAATGAAATAAGCATAATCAAAATGCTGATCAGTATCAATTTAAGTTGTCTAATCCGCGATGTCATTCACATTATTTTATTGTTTCATTGTTAATTTTTTTTAATCTTAGTGCAAATTGAGGATGGTAAAATATCTGGTCGAGCCGTTTTAATAACTGGGGAACCGGGCACAGGAAAGACTGCGATTGCTATGGGGATTTCGAAAGCATTAGGTGAAGATGCTCCTTTCGTTACTATATCCGCCTCGGAAGTTTTTTCAATGGATATGAGTAAGACAGAAGCTTTAATGCAAGCATTTCGCAAAGCAGTTGGCGTACGTATAAAGGAAGAAACGGAGGTTAATTTATTTTTTTAGTAAGAATAAAATTATTAATTTCTTTTAAACAAATGTTGCTAATCTTAATAAAATTCGGGATATCAAGATATCGGCAAATCTTTTCTTTCGTTTTTTAAATTTTAAAAATTATTTAAAATTTTTGTTTCAGTCAAAGTATCGTATAATTTATTATAGGTGTTGGAAGGTGAAGTAGTTTCGATTGAGATTGATAGGCCAGCAACTGGAGGTGGTGCAAAAATCGGTCGGTTGACTATGAAAACTACTGATATGGAAACAATTTACGATTTAGGTAACAAAATGATCGAAAGTTGTATCAAACAGAAAGTGAGTGCTGGTGATGTCGTACAGATCGATAAAGCATCAGGTATTTGTTCATTACATTTTTTATACATATGTATTTTTATATATTTTTGCTCAATTTTTTGTTCATATTCAATATTCATAAATTCAAAAATTCATAATTTAAACTGAATACCATGAAAAATTTTTCGGCATGGTTCAGCGCAATTACCACAATGCCGATAAGTGACGAATCTTTTTTTATTATCACAAACCTTTCTTATTTCCTGCATTGCTGTTAAAATGAAGTATTTAGTTAATGAATCATTTGATAATTATACTACAGGTGATGCAGCCACTTGTATATCATTTCTACTAACACGTTTACCAAAGAAAAGGGACCAAGCCCGTGCTCTTTCCCTTCAGTCGAAATAGCATATGACTTAATCATTTTTCGATCTTAGTGGAAATATTAAATATTTTAAGGGAGGATAACCAAGATAGGGCGAGCATTTTCACGATCCCAAGATTATGATGCTATGGGACCACAAATAAGATTCGTTCGTTGCCCAGATGGTGAAATACAAAAACGAAAAGAAACTGTACATACGGTAACCTTTTTTTTTATTTTAATTTTTTATAATTTACGAAAGAAGAAATATAAATAGTCTCTTCAGGTAGCTCTACACGAAATCGATGTAATTAATTCTCGCACTCAAGGATTTCTTGCACTTTTCTCGGGCGATATAGGTGAAATAAAAAATGAAGTTAGAGAACAAATTAACAAAAAGGTCATTTTTTTTAATTGTTCATTTTAATTTTTATTTACTCGAGATTTGAATTTATTGTTTCAGGTAGTTGAATGGCGTGAAGAAAATAAAGCTGAAGTTGTGCCAGGCGTATTGTTCATTGATGAGGTTCATATGCTCGATTTGGAATGTTTCTCATTTCTAAATCGTGCCATAGAAGCCGATTTATCACCTATTTTAGTTATGGCAACAAATCGAGGCCATGAGTATATTCGAGGAACTCAGTTGGTCTCTCCTCATGGAATCCCACTTGATTTGTTGGACAGGTTGTTTTATTGAAAACTTAGCAAATACAGGAATTGTGCGGTTAATAAATTCCTCTTAAATCAGAAAATGCGAACGTAACGCTATGAAACAATAGATGGCAAATTTTATTTGGTCTCGGTCTTTAAACTCGAACGCATTCAAAAAAACGAAAAATTTTAAAATGTTAAATTTGATTCAGGTCGTTAATAGTGCGAACACATCCTTATTCAGAAAAGGATTTGGAAGATATATTACGTATTAGATCGTGCGAGGAATCGGTCGAAATTGAAGCCGATGCGCTTTCAATTCTAACGATGCTTGCAATGAAAACGTCTTTACGCTATGCAATGCAATTGATTTCTACTGGTAATATTTTACGAGAACGAAGACGTGGTGATAAGGTAATTTTTACCTCGAATAAACTATCTAAAAATAATTTTTTTTATTGTATTCAACTTGATTTACCCATTTAATCATTTCAGGTGACGCCCGATGATCTCAAAAAAGTTTATACTCTATTTATTGATCAGAAGAGAAGTGAAAAATTCCTCAAAGACTTCCAAAATTATTTTATAAATGATTAATTTTTCATTTTTATTCGCTCTTGTTATTATCGAAAGATAAATCTCAAAAAAAGCCTTATATAGGCTTTAATATCTTCTTTCCGCTGGGGTCAAATGTGGAGATCTACGTTAAAAATGATGCTGAGTGGATGCCGTGCATCGATTCCTGACAATCCTAAGTACGAATGACAATCCACCATACCTTCCTGGAAAATTGTTAAAGTGTAAATGTTATCAGATCATATTACTTAGGAACCCCACTTTATTTTTCAGTAGAGGTAAAATATTTTTAAGCGCATTTTAATAATCGTAAACTTTTCTACCTGTGAAAGGCATTAATTATCTTATTTTTCATTCATTTTACATTTACGTTTTACCATTTTCTCTTCATAGGAATTATTGACCACCCCGCTTTGCTTTACTGGTGAGTGCGATCCTTCCACTATAAGATAAAGGTATAAATGGTTCCCTAGCACCACCCCGACTTCTAGTCCTAAAAGATAACATTTGACCCTATGATGCCTTGACCTTATTCGAAGCAATATACCACTCGATAAATCTGTGTCCACAATTTTATTTCTGCTTCAAAGCAAAAACAGCGAAATCCCAAAATTTTGCTAGCACTACAATATAATTATATATGATTAGCAGGCACAACGGAATCACTCGATGAGTAGTATGACGACATTGGAATTTACCACCAAGAAATCAAGCTAAAATTTTTGTTTGACAATGATTTACTTTTTATTAAACATAATTTTAGATGATATATAGATAATATTAAATAAGATAAATTGCAATTTTTCTGTACATTACGGCATCAAAAAATGAGAAGGGTTTTTTTCTACAATTTCGATACGAAACCTTTTCAAACATTTTTATAAGCTTAGATTTTGATTTTTTCATCTCGCGCCGATTATGTCACTAAGCCTAGTTACTTAACAAAAAAGCGATAAATTACCCGCAAAATTAATTAACTGAGCAATTAACTTCATCCGTAATCGAGCGGAAGTGATGACCGCTAATGAGGTCAAGAGATCGTAAAGATGTCCAGCAAACCATATATACTATCCAAGGAATGAAGTCTGCAAGAGAACTTCTGAATATCGTGCCATGCCAAGTCTTCTATGTTTACCATGTTTTCAAATTCCCTGAATATTATGAGGTGTATTTGCGAAATTCCTTGGATATTAAGAAGTGCATTTGCGAAATTCCTTGGACATTATGAGGTGCATCTCCAAAACTTCTCTATTTACATCGACATTAGGAGTCGGAAAATCTGTTTAAATATTCTGACAAGCTATCAACAATTGCTTTCCGTTTAAATCGCCTTGCTTCACGAATTGCATGCCTTAAGCAAAGGCTCTGATCGTCAAAACAAAGCTCATTTAGCTCTTCCTTTTGCAATGAAATGATTTTTTCGCCTGAAAATTGGTTATTATTGGTTTCAAATATTCATCATCGCCAGTAAAATTGTTTTCACTGTTTATCAAATAAAATCATGCGATCAATATAGCATATATATCAAATATACTTGATAAGAGTTTCCGTGCCAATAATCCCATTTTTAACATTTTTTTCCTCAGCAACATCTCCTGCAAGGGTTGAATCTCTTCGCTAATTCGAATTCGTTTTGCAGATGTACTGGGAACTGTTTTACTAACTTCTTCTACTGTTGGAAATTTATTCGAATAACCATTTATTGAAGGGACCTGACAAGTAGAAGGTTCACAAAAACCATTATTTGGTTCTGAAAATCTTGCGATGAATGATGCCATTTTGATGTAAAATAATGATAATATGAATCACGCCCATCACATAACCATTAATATTAATCAAAAAACTAACGGGAAATATCTGCGTGGAGATCATCCTTTAATGACGAGACTGATGCTATATCAGAATCATAGGAAGCGATTGACGAACTGGAACACATCGACAGTGCTTTTCGTTTTCTAAAAGCATGATATTCTAAAAGGAGAAACTGAGCTCTAGAAATACGAATATATGCAGAATTTTTTTGATTTTTCAAAAAATTGCGTAAATATTCAAAAAGGAAATATAAATTATGAAAAACATTAACCTTCTCCACTGCTTTAATGAATCATGTGCTAATGGCCCTGGCTTTTTACGCGGAGGACGACTTGTTTCAGAATTGATAACGCTAGCACTAGTGGTTGCAGCTAATCTTTTCTTTAAACTATCGGCTTTACCAGCTCCACCAAGCAAACTTCCTTCTCCAACTTCATCAACTGCCATATTTTTCTGAATACCTTATAATCCTATACCATAAAAGAATATTTTTGAGCACAGTTTAAATAAGAAAAAGAGGAGAATCCAAAAATTTTTTCTTAAACCAAAACTTGGATAACCAACCTTATCGATTTTGAAAGGATTACCAAATGCGTGAACTCTGATAGCTTGCGGCTCGACTTCCCTTAAAGCTCCTCTACCAACAGCTTCAAGACTTTTAACATATTCCTGGTAATTGCCCATTTGACCGACAGGTAGACTGTGTAGATCTTCTGCAAAATTTTGCATTCAGGCCCTCTAATTCAAATTTGAAATTTGAAAAAAAAGATACCAGCATGCTGTAATTTGAGATTCATCCCCGGTCGACCCCCTTCGAAAACAGGAATTGCCCCAGAAGCGAGTTGTTGCAGTAGATTCAATCGCATCTTAGCCAAACATTCGACAAGTCTTTTCCGCTTGATTTCAAATGGATTTCGAAATTGCGCGGATGGAGCGATCAGTATCTTTGGTTCGCTAACACTGATCTGAAATTATAGTCTCTTTTAAGAATGCACAAAAAATGTCTATAATGCTCTCACAAAGATTACCTGCATTCCCTGAAAATTCTCATTCGAAATAAGCCGAGGTATACGTCTGTGATTAAATATCGTCTGAGAACGTATAGTTCTCTTTACCAAAGGAGTCTGAAACTAAGGTACGCATAAATCTTCTACTAAAATTTGCCATGGGAAATTCTTGCGTAATCGAAAATTTAAACAAACTTGGGTATGTAAGACTGGCGGTTTTTGCAGTGCTGTCGCCAAAGCAGAGCAATGTGAATCGAATTCTTCACGGGCAACATGCTTAATTTTTGTTAAGTATGACAATATATTATAGGAATATTGTGGAATCTGATCTGGCTCCAAAAGCGGACTCGTTATATTCAAACGAACAAAAGCCTTTTTCAATGGCTGAAAAGAAGTTGGTAAAGAACTATTCTCTTAATTAATTAATTCATTTAAAACTAACCTGCTAAGGAGAAAAACATATAGAATAGGTGACTAACCTGTATATAATAATTAGGCACATTCATGAGATATTTTTCCAACTTCAGTCTCCACAACTGACTAAGTTTTACTTTAGAATCCTGTTTTACTTCATCAATTAATGATAATAAGACTGGATAATTGTATGGCATTATAAATAAATTAACACACTGCAAATTGGTGGCTGCCTTGAGATATCCAAAAGGGGCAGGAAAAGTGCCACCATTACTTGAATTCAGAACATAAACCTGAAAAAAAGACCGAATAAAAATCGAAAGGAAAAGAACGATGAAAAGTGACTTTTCAAAGTGACTTTTCAAAAGAAGCTTACTTGCCAACAAACACTTGACTGTTTTCGATCAAGAATAAATTGTGTAAGAGCGGACGGTTCTAATTCATATTTGTCAAAAGGGAAATCCTGGCACACTAACGGCTCACAAGGTTCACATCGAAATGCTATTACTGGATGGGCTTTTCTTGACGGCAGTGAAACCCTTCAAAATACTGTTTTATCGAAATCTAAATTTTTTAACAACTCATTAATTAAATAAATATTGAATATAAAATATAGACACATATTTTTGTCCGGCCAGAATGATTCAGGAATCGGCCAGAATCCAGGATATGGTCTTGATGCTCTAGAATAAATTGTTGTTAGTATATTCCTCCAATCTTCATCTGCTACTGGTTTCAAACCATCTATTTCGCCATTACGTTTCGCTTCAGAGTTTTCAATCATTCCTATAGAAAATATTCATTCATTTCAAGGATTTTCAGAATTAAGTAGAAAAGCACAAAATATGGATAAATGGAGGTAACAATGGAGGTAATAAGGTGAATGTAGATCATCAAGAAAATTAGAGCCTTGAATGCTGCTTCTAAAAGGAATATGGCATTATAAAATCCGAGTTGTGCTAGCAACCCATATGAAATACCACTAAATAATTTTCTGGCAAAAATTTCTAACTAATAGCCAATGCCTAACCTGATATGATGGGAATCATATACTTACTTATTTACTTTACATTAAATATTACGCAAGAAAACAGAAGGAATATACCATTAACAGAATGAGGATCAGGTCCATGCTTCTCAAAAAAAACTAGAACGCCTTGTTGTTGAATTTTCTGAACAATTGATTCTACACACATCGCCAGCATTTTATGCGATGTTATGCTGTATGATCGACCTAAAATAGATAGGAATCCTAAAATTTTAGATTACAGGCCAACATACCAAAAATTAACCCTTCTAATCAATCTTTATCATATCTACATTTATTTTTTGTTTTCAAAAAATTGGTTAAAGTAAGATGGGATGCTTCACTAACCACCAGTAGCAAGACACATCGCATCAATTGGGCTATTATCCGGTGGCAGAGTCATACCGGATATGAATCGAGCTTTCGGTGTATGACCAGACAACCGCAAAACCAATGCAAATAACCGCTGATCCCAACGAAAAGGTTCTTCCGTTAATTCATTTCCAATGGCAACTGGTTTAGCGACTTTAATCTACAAAAATTATGTGCAAATATTTTTAATCGATTTCAGAAAAGAAATTTACACAATAAAAATCCACAATAAAAATCAGACAGAATATCTTTCACTGATGTTCCATTTAACTTAAAAACAACTGTTTTAGTTAAATATGGCTTTTTAAAGTTAAAATTATCTCTTAAACTAGAACTTTTCAAAAATGGAAACGTTTCATTTCATACCTTCCAGCTAAACTGAAAAAATCTCTTAAAAATAGTTACTTCGCCAAGTATGCCTCCACTTGGGCATGTCAATGAATTACCGTCAGTTATACTTATAATCACAACTGGCTCCATATAAAATGGATATCGACCACAGCCATAGTTATCGATACCAGTTTGCAATCGATTCACATTGACAAATCTAAATTTAAAAAAATTAAATAAAAACTATATTCCGACAGCTGCCACTAAAGCGCTAAATACTGTTGACATTATGAATGGAAATAAAATGAAATACTGGACACGAAAATTACTTTCATGCTCCAAAATATTTTATAAACTTCAAATAATAACACCTGAAAGCCGATCCTAAAGCCGCGCCGAATGTTGTTAATCCATGCGGTTTAAGCGATTTTAGTTGTTCTTGAAAAATACTTTGACTTTCACGCCACCCACACTAAAATTTAAAATTCTATACTGAATAACTGAAAGTTAATAGAAAGTTAAAGTTAATAAAAACTGAAATAGCTACTAACAAATAGACTTTTCCTATTTCTAATAATTTTACTTCTAATAGTTTTCTAATAGCAATAATATAATTTTCTAATAGTTTTCTGAATCACTCTATTCTGTGGACTTCGCCGCCAGTTTACGGATCTTCTCTTAAAGGCGCCTATAATTTTCTCGGGACAATCTTTCGGTTAAAGATAAATATACATTGGTACAATAAAAAAATAATACAACCCAGAAATATTTCCACTATTTGAAAAATTATATTAAAAGGTTAAAGATATCTTTTACAATATAGCTAACTTTCTCGTATTTATCTAAATTTCATTTGGGATTATATATGGGAAAATATAGAACTTTTTCCTCGCCCAAGTTCACAGGTCACAGATAAAGAAATATTTAACATGCTCTCTATTTCAGTTAAATTTACTGACTACTATGGTGAAGCGTTTAGTCAAAAAAACTAGGAGAGTAAAATCATATCGACGTAACCACGCAGGTTTCAAATATCCCATTAAAGACCTCAAATGTTGAATAAATATCCAAAAATTATATCATACCGTCTTCTTCTATACGAAAAAAATTTTTTGATACTACCAAGAAATTAGTCATAACTTTTAAATTTTTAAATAAAAAATTTCATGTCGCCATTATGCTCGATTTAAAGATATGAGGTCTCTTACAACCAACAAAATAAAATTTTAAAAAAAATGAAAAATCAGGAATCACTGATTCTTCGAAATAATAAAAAACTATAATCGTCAATCCCGAATTAATCAAATCCCACCGAATACTTTTTTGCTCAAAGGTTGACACTGTGAAAGTTCATTATTTCATTAACTTATAATAAAGAACTGTGAACGAGATGGTCCAATGGGTTGTTGCTCCCATCTTCGAAAACGAGGACGATCCCGGTATCCCCACCTAACTTCAGGTGACCCCATGGTAGAAATGCCGGACTGAGAAGTAAGCATGGTGAGTGCTCCTCAAAAAATTAGTATCGTTATTTAACTTGAAAATAAACTAATACATTTATTTAATTCACCTCAGCGACGCTATTTTCCTCTTTTTATTATTTAAAAGTATATGTATTAAAAGTGTTCCATTGTGTGAAACTTGAACTTGATATCAATATATCTCTTACATGTCAATTAAAAGCTTCTCTGGAAAGGTTAAATCTTGGTCAAGCACTACAATAAATATTCAAAATATGGGATCATAGAGTAAACTCATATTATGATAAACGACTTTAGACACCATCTATAATCTATTATTTATCATTATTGCCTACTAATAGTTCAAATTTTTTTTTTGTACATCAAATATGAGTAAAATTATCTACCGTTATTTTATTTAAATTATCTACTGTACAATTCAACCGCCCTGAAAAGCTTCCATAAGATATGACTCTTGAGCCTAAAAAAAGCAGTTGAAGAGCCTTTAGGCAGAATTTCGAACCAAGTTGGTTAGAAGCAGTTGGCCATACTAGCCAAACTAGAAATGAAAAATGACTCAAAACCCGAAAAAAATAATACTAGCATCACCAAGCATACAATATGAAATTGTTGTTGTTTGAAATTGTTGATTGATGTCTATTTTGTATTTTATTCGATACTTGGTTGCAGAAATCGTCAATTATAACCAATAAGCACACGTAGACTCAACATTTAAAGGCACAAAAAAGGCACGTCTATATGATATGGCTTCTATGAAATTTGTTTGATTTTAGACGAACCTTAACATTAGCTGGGAATTCTTCAAACGACATCAGCATATATCTATCACCTCTCGCATTTGCATCACGAACTCGTTGCTAAAAAAAGTAAATGAATTCTCCATCGAAGTCAAAGGACAGAAATTTCTCTCCAATTTCATTAAAAGGCAGCTATATTTAAACGATTATTTCCTATACTGACTGAATAAATTCGGCCTTTATCCAAGAATCCGAAATATCCGAGAAAATAAAGGTCAAATAAATAACCCAACCCAACCTTAAGAAAAAAAAGAAAAAAACCCAACCTTAAGAAAAAGTTCGACAATCGATCTTGCAATATCTAACATTGTTGTACCCAAATAAGTTTTTTGTGCCATAGAAGCACTTGAATCAATTAGAAATAGTATTATTGTCATAATAATAAGAATAATGATAATAATAACAATAACAATACACCTTGGCTCAGCTAAACTGTTGCCACGGGACAACAAGATAAATTTATCTCTTTCTTACGCCTTTTTTTTTAAACCAATTATAGCGAAGCAGTAATAACATTAATTTAACTTCTCATCTAATTACAATTCGGAACGTCAAACGCACCTTGACCACAACTCGACCTATGACCCTACACACTCAGCTCCAGACCCACATCTCCGACAACTACCAAACCACTGCTATACGCATCAATCTACTGATTCTGCTTTCCTCCGAATTTCCTATTTATACCGAAGGCGTGGCCTTTTTATTTCTCTGATTCCCCGAATTTTACACGTTATTTTCTTTTCATCGCGATAATTTCAACAATGACAGCACTAAAGTTTGGCATAATGCCATACTATTATCGGTTTGGATGAAACTTCTGTGCTGCTGAATTTGGATCTTAAATCGTAAAGCTTATTCGTCATAGCGTTAAGATAAAAGCCCATATCAAATATCAAATATGTTTTCGAATCCCCTGAAAACCCCGCCGAGGTCCGTCTTAGTTCACCAAGTCACCATCGTCCTCCTTAGACAACTCCAATTAATTCATATTACTCTCCTTCAAAACCCCCAAATACCGTCGTTTTACCTATCGCAAATTTGTGTTTGTAATCGCGGCAAAAAATATGGCAAAAGTTGACTAAAACTGCGTTCAAAACTGATATTATAAAAGAGCTTAAGAGGGCGTTGTTAATAGCCCATGGTCCATGGTAATACTGACGATGGGGTATCAAGCACAAGAAAAAAGGTTGCTGCAGGGCTGATACCAGCGAAATAAGTGGTGGGCTGCAATTTCGCTTTTCTGGGTTGCGGCCGCTCTTTTTCCTTCTATTTAGATGCTGCTTGTTAGAAATTTCGTATTTTTTTGAAATAAAAGTTTTTTGCCATGAATTGTTTCGAAATTTATTTAAAAATTATGCAGATTTGTTGGGTCAAACGATTAAAAATTCCTTAAATATTATTAAATACAAATAAAAGCTTTTTTCAACTTTTCTTGCAAATATTTTCAAATATTTTTCTTAAAGAAATTTTGAAAAAAGAAATTCGGAAAATTTGGAGAAATCGGAGTTGAAAAAGTATTATTTCAATAACATAAACGAATGTTTTCATTTTCTTTGAGAACTTAACTTTCCCTTCTATTTCTCACTCGCTTACCGTTTCTGATTTAATCGTTGCTTGCCAGGGAGTCGCTTGCGCGATAAAGGTACCAGATAAGTCGCCAGTATCACCCGGGGACTGGGAACCCCGCGTGGGCATTCCGAAAGCAAAGATCAGCTAACCGATTCTCATTTTTTTCTTCTAGCAACCCGCGCCATTTACTAATTTGTGTGGCTTTGCTGTTAGACTCCCATTCGGCACTATTTTCGAAATTAACAGAAGCCAGTCCATCGCCTATGTCCATGCATCGTTAGGCTACTTCCGCTTTCTTTGTTAAATCGATTAAAAATTCATTTTGCGATTTATGGAAATTTATTAAGATATTTTAACTAAGGCTAAACGTTGTCTTTTAATATTCGTGTTTTATCGGTAATTTTTTTACAAATATGAATTTTAAGGAAAAAAGGAAGCATGAAAGAAATTATTTTGTTTATGAATTTATTTACCTTTTATTTAATATTCTTTAACAAGAGATTTTGGTGAAAAAATTTAAAAAATTCAATGTCAAGAAAAATTTATGGTGATATGGAAGATGAAGAAGAATATATGAAGCCAATGTTGCCAACAGTTCCTGAGAAATGTGGACCGCCGGTTATTAGTTTGGGGCATCTTATCGAATTCGCTGTTCAACAGATCTTTCATGAACTCACCGTTCTTTCTGAATTGTAATTTGTTTTCGTTTCGTTCGATTCATTTATTTTTGATTACTCTATTCGGTATAGAAGCATGCTGAGTTTCAATCTTTTAATCGTTTGATTGGCGTATATTCTTTTACTGAAAGTGCTGGTGAACCACCTGTGAATTTAATCTTTAGCTGAATTTCTCTTTTCTTTCTTCCTAGTGGAATGACCAACCCTCAGCAAATTGTATGAATTCAACCGTCTTATATTGTTCTTATTGTTTATCGATTTCATAATGTTATGCACCATTTCTGGCTTTGTTGTATTGGCCATAAGAAAGTTATGAAAGTTCTCTGCCATGATATTGAAGTTTTTTTAAAATGTCATTTATGCCATTCGGTATTAAAGTGGATTCAAGGTATTTAAAATTGAGCACTTCCTCAGGAATGAGTTTATGAAAAGAGGCATTTTAATCATTTTCTTGCATATGAGACGGAAAGACAGTCGTTTTATTTACATCGACCCTGAATCCGATTCTTGTTACACTTTTGTCGACACTTTTTTTATTTGCATTTGCATTTCATTATAATTGTCAGGAAAAAAAGACTGTCACCAGCGTATTCAAGATCTATAATACGATGCTCTGGACTGATTTGTATACCTTTTGAGTTCTAATAATTGATGTCCATGTCCAATCTATCGTATAGTTGAATAGTTGTATGGGAAAGAATGCAGCTTTGACGGACACCAGTTTTTATTTCAAAGCAGTGTCATTTCGCCATATACATAGGCCCATGTCAAAGTGTGCTGATAAAATACCTTTATGAGCCGAATGATCTTCTCTGGGACACCGTCACATTCCATTTTTTTCCAGAGCGCTGCTCTGTCAGTTGAATCGAAGACAGCCACAGAGTCGAGTCGAAGTTAGAGTCACATAACTGTGGTTTGTAGATATTTGAAGCGATGTCCTAACACTCTTCTTAATGTGAATATCTTGTCTGCCGCGCCTCCTGAGCCCAATGATTAGGACGCATCCTGCTTCCCATACTGCCATAATTCTATTGCTTTACTTTAGTTTTCTGGTATTATTCCCAGTATCTCCCGGTTATGACCATGTTTTGGTAGAGACTTTGTTAGCAGTTTATTGAAATTTTTGCATAGAACTTATCTTTTCACGATCATCTGTGGACGAAGTTGGAGCATAGATATTGATGTCCGAGATATTGCAGAACTTACCTTTAAAACGTCCATAGACCATATGGTCTCTTACCGGTTTCCTCTCAAAGCAGATTGGTCCTTTCCAGATATTCAAAAAAGATATTGTTTAAAACAGTACAGTATATTGTATAATATTGTAGGTTGCCGAAAAAATTGGATTCAGATCGAAAAATCAGTATCGTGCAATTTGCTCATTCAACTCGTACTCTGTTTATTAAACTTTTAGCTGTTGTAAAATGGGTGAAATCGTCGAAGAAGTTTGAATCATGTGCTGTTAGTTTCTTTAATTTTTTTAAAAAAATAAATTTTTTCATAGTTTTTTTTTGTTAATGTTGATTTATTTATTTTATTTTGCTAAATATTTTGAATAAATTTAATTAAATTAATGCAATGATTTTTCAGTCAATTTGCTACTTTTTGGATCAGCAGTCGCAATATTTTATAGATACTGCAGATCGTCTTGTTCAATTAGCTCGTGAAGATTTGATACACGCTAGGTTAGTTGTTTTGAAATCTTTTCTTTGAAAAAATTGATCTTAATGAAGAGTTCATGATTTATTAGAAAAACCAATTGAACATATTTCTATTTGTGTTCGTTTGGGTTGAATGGTGCATTTTTTTAACGTAAACAAAGCGATCCTTTGAAAATTGAAATCTCTCGATCGGAGAACTCATATAAGAATATGCTCATAAACTCATATAAGAATAGTTCGACACAATAATAACTTTTTCTGTAGATGCTTTAATTACTTATCATCCCATGTTCCGTGAATTCCAGATTTTTGGTTTACATATATATATTTTCTAAGGAGTTTTCACCATTACTGGTTAAACTCGCTTCACTGGCTTGTCGCACTGGGTAATATGTCAGGGAGTCCCTTAGCGATAGAAATACAGATGAGTCACCAGCATCACAAGGATTTTTGGACAGGTTTATTCCTGCGGGGAATAGAACCTTAGTATCGGTGCTCCGAATTGAGGAATAACCCACTAAGCCATCCTATCCTGAAAACCAGCGGAGCAGGGCGACAAGTATATATATTTGTATTCACTGAAAACCAGCCAAGCAGGACGACAAACGACAAACATCATGTGCTTTTATTAATAACAACACTTAAAATAATAAATAATAATAATTAATGATAAAAAAAAGAAAAAATATGACAAAAATAAAAGAGAAAATTATAAAATATAGTATAATTCAAAGTAAGTTTATTATATACAATCGAATGGTGAAAGTCGAGATTTCACACTTTCTGAATGATGTGAACTTTATAAATAATATCATAAATATCATAATAATATCATATCAATATCATAAATGATATTGTTTAATTATTTTTAAAAGATAGCTAGGGATGACGTACAAGCTATATCGTTCGGTAATTCCAGTAATTAACAGTACGAATAAAGAAGTCGTGAGTCCTTAGCTTAGTTTTATACATAAGTTTTAGTAATTTTAGCCCATTTAGTTTTTGTTGGATTCAAATTTAAACTAAAATTATATTTTGAACAATTTAGTTTAACATAACCATACAGAATCTTATAAATATAAATTAAATCTTGTTTAATATGACGAACTGAGAAAGAATCCAGGTTATATTGTAGAAGTTTTCTTTTATAATTAAAATTGTAATTAGGAGAGAGGCGCCGTATAAAATATTTTTGGAGTCCAATTATTTTACTTGATTTGCGATATTTCATGAAGTAACAGATAATAAGATAGTCAAAAAGAGGCTAAGCGCTATATTTTTATAAGAATCTTCAATTTTTTTCTTAAACGAACGAAAAATAAAATTTAGTATCTTTGAGGATTTCTTTACCATGGTTCTTCAATAAAGATCGAAATCTAGGTTTTTATCCATTATTATTCCAAGATTGGAAATGTGTGAGATTATTCTGATTATATTACCATTAATAAAAAGATTAGGAAAATCAAAACCTTTAGAATTGATATGAAAAACGCTATACTTTTAAAAAGAAAGAGTAATTTGCACATCATATAGCCTGTTGGCTATTCTGTTGAGGTCTGCAATTAAGATAGGTTATCCGCTCTACCATGAGAATAATAAATTTTGCAATCATCAGCATAAAGATAAACGGTAGAATTTACCATTTTAGTGATATCACTTATAATAAATCACTTATAATAAAAAAAGCAATGGCGCTATACATCTACTTTGGGAAACGCCAGATTTAACAGATGTCACAGAAGAATATTGTTGATACATATAGCTGGTGGCGATATTTTGTGTAATTTGATACCCATTTATACAGGTTCCCTATAATGCCATAACTATTAAGAATGAACAACAATTTGCTATGGGAAACAAGAGCTTTGGCCAAATGGTACACAACTGATATTGTTTTTCCATTGTCAATTGGTGCTAACCAATCGGAAAGATTTACAGATTTGCAAATATTTGTAAAGTAGATTTTTTCGTACAAAAGCCATACTGATAGGGAGGATATGAAATTATTGGCATCAATATGAATAAACAACTTGTTGCAAATTAACCTTTCCAGTACCTTGCTTTAAATTATATGTTCCAGATTACCTGCTTTTCAAATACCTGCAGCCGTCGATGTTCTTACTCTTGGTACTTATCCTCGACTACCCGTTTGTATCAAGGTAAAAATTTTTATATATTGGACATATATCAGCTTCGATATTATTGTGCGTGGAATTTGCATTTCTTATTTTAAGATTTCCAGCATATCATTTTTTTTGCAATTTTTGTTCAATCTATAAAATTTCAGATAATTTAATCACTTATGATGAAGTTGGTTTACAGATTTTTTTTTTACAGTCGCGATTTATTCGTCCGAGCGAAATAACCGCTCGTGAACAAGCTTCCATTCTTGCAAGGCTTAATCAAGTTTTACAAACTAGAATATCAATTTGTGCAAAAAGAATGTCTCCTCGTATCACATCAGTGCTTATCAAAAATGGCATGGTATGTATAAATATTCATATCTGAATTATTTATAAAGTAAGAAAGGCGAGCTATTTTTTTTTTGGTTTTTCCTACTTTTTTCAACGATGTTGGTTTTCAGTCAATATTGCTTATTTTTTATTTTTGTTGTTTTAAGGTTACTTTGACGGTGCCTGGGGAATTTAGTGTATCTTTATCACTCCTTGGCGAAAGGGATACAACAAAATGGACATTATTGAACATTAAAATTTTAGTGGAAGATTATGAAATTGGTTATGGCACAAAGCTCGTTCATCCTCTTCAAGTAAATATGCTTCACAATGTTCTTCAGCTACGAATGGATAAAGCAGATGATGTTAGTTAGTTTCAAATAGTAAAGAAGAGATTTTTTTGCTGGGAATGAAGGTATGATAATTTTGAAAACCATCTACTTTTTTGTCATTTCAGGCTATAAGTGAAGTTTACAATTTTTTGCATTCCTTTGCACAGTCATTGCAGTTGGATGTTCTTTACTGTCAGGCTACGCAAGCGGTTAGAGGGCCAATGCGCCAATATACAACAATTGATCGATATGATCGTACTCAAGGAATTTTGATTATATCTTATTGGTTGAAAAAAACTCATCATAATAGGTCTAATGTTTTGGTATATCTGAGCGTCCTTTTCACTCTGTTCAATTTAATTCAATTTAATTTTCTGTTTACATATTTCGATTCTCGTCGCTTATTCAGGGTTAAATTTGTCAGTAACTGGTCATTTGGCACATATTTCTATCATTAAGACTTTCTGACAAAACGCCTTTCCCTGAGAGCCAGCTAACCTAACCAGAAAAATAGTGTGTGCCAAATAATAATCATTAGTCAAAAATAGTGAAAAAAAATTCGAGAGTTTAATTGTAATAAAAAGAAAAGTAATAAAAGATTTGCGCATAATATTGATAGAAATTTTTTAGATTTAGATTTTTTATATAAATTTTTTTAGATTTAGCTCACAATATCGTATAAAGATATCATCAAGCGCAGATAATATTAATTCTGGTTTACGAGTTCGACATTATCCAGATGGAAAGAATCTTCCTAAAATTGATGACCGAACAGGGTTACTTTTTTGAAATCTTTATTTTCTCAAATTATATGGTAATTCTTGAATATTAATCTTTGAATATTTTACAGATTTTCATATTTTAGAAGGCTTTCGATTAGTGGAATTTTATCTGAAACCGTCGTAATTCGTTGTCGTGAACGCCTTTTACAAATACGAGAATGTTTAAAGTCTTTAAAACCTTTTTCTCCTGTCTCGCTAACTGGTAAAGCAGCTCCAACCTTAACATATCCTCTCTTGGGACCAGAATCCAATCAAGATGAAATGCTGATTATATCTGTTAACGGTTTTTCTGGTGATGTATTAGTTATTGTGAGAGCACTAGGTTTTTTTTCAATTTTTTTATTTTTTATTTTTTATAGTATTATATAGTATTATATATAGTATTATAAAATATTTTGTTTTTTTTCTACATTACTTTAAAAAAATTTTATATAGAAATATCATTGATAATTATTCGAGATACTGCGCCTACTTTCTAATACGCAGCATATTTTTTTGTGTAACTGTTTTAATTCAATTAAGGTTCACGTCTGGAATTATGTGAATTGGAACGTTTCTTGAATGATCGTTCATCGATTCAGCGAATTTCCAGTCTAATTTATCGATTAAGGTCGATTATTTTAATTGAGAAAATTTTTATAAATAGTTTAATTCTGGTGATATTCTGTGTATTCTCCAATTTTTTTAGTTTTTTCTATTTTTCTTTATTTGCAAATTCTTTCATTTTATTTGGGAAAATTTTTTGAAATTTTTTTTTCAGAATCTTGCTAATGATGGAAAGATATCGTAAAAGCATTGCATCACTTGCCGTTCGAATTGTGCCTGAAAAAACGTTGTCTGTTCTTTTACCAAATATTTCTTCTTTACCGTCTGACAGATTATGTCTTCAATTTGTTAAAGAAGATGCATTTTTCCTTGTAAGCATATTTTATAATTGTAAAACTTTATAATTTTGCACTTTCTTTGTCCTATATTTCTTCTCGAAAATTCAGTGGAAATCTGTTCCTGTTGAGGAAAGAAAGATTTCATATTAACTATTGATATTTTTTTTAAAGATTATTTCCTGGAAATCAGACGATATTAAAGGTTTCGATATAGATATGTATTTATTTTGTAACACTGAACGAAAAACGAATATGATTAGACTTCATCCGAGTCAAGTATTGTCATCATCACCATCTAGTAATTTCTCTTCATATGATAAATCTATTGGAATGCCGTCTGTTCAGGTAACCGCCTCGAATGAAATTTAATTTTATGGAATTTTGACATTAATATTTTACCATAATCGATATCTTAAGTATGGAGAATTTTTCGTCTAAAATATTAACCAATTTTTT
Source organism: Dracunculus medinensis (assembly GCA_900625125.1). NCBI lineage: Eukaryota > Metazoa > Nematoda > Chromadorea > Rhabditida > Dracunculidae > Dracunculus > Dracunculus medinensis. The sequence goes on from UYYG01001170.1 coordinate 650,505, forward strand.
TCAATAATAATTTTAGCGTAAGAGATGGATAGGAAATGTAAAGGAATTGAGTTCTGCTATCGCAATAATCGATGATAGAATTGCTTTCATGCGAATATGTGAGGAACTCAGTAAACGTTGTGTCTCCTATCAACCCGTGACTAAAGAACCAGTAGTTGGAGGCCTACTTCTTCAGATTTCAGAGTGCTTTTATATTCTATCCAAGTTATGGACATTTATTGCACTGCCATATTGTTTTATTTTCTTTCTTTTAGTTTTTCTGGTGCACTTCCTTCTGCTTCAAAAGAATTTTTCTCATCAATGACAAATTGTTGCCTTCGGCTCGACACAAGATCTCGTGTAATTTGGCCATTTGAATGCACATTGACAGAAACACCACTTATCGCTGATATACCGGGATCGGCGAATGTTTTAGGAAAAAGATCTCGAGTTAGCCACCGTTTTTTAGGAAACAGATTTTCTTCTTATTCTTATTAATCGCGCCATTCTTCGCTAATGACTTTTTAGACAAAATTGACGGTAATGGAAATTAATGGTAGTGGTGGTATTTCTTCATTAAATACCTCGGAAAGTGTGTCTATTCATATGCTTGATAGGTTAACTATATTTTCCCATATGTATGAACCTGTCAGAGAATTTGCGGATGCATACTACAGTTATTATAATCAGTATTGTAACGTTAGTTCTTTATCCTTTACCTATTATTTCTGTTTAAGAAAAGCAAATTTATTTAAATAATTCTTGTACAAAATTTTATTTAATTTAGTTTTCAAATGAATATACATAAAAATTTAATTAAAATTTAGATCGTTGCATTTACGTACCACAAACTGGTAATCGCTTATGGAACCAATCGTAATTATTTGGTAATAATTTCATGGAAATCACAAAAAACAACGAAACCATATTTCTATCTCACTCTTGGCATATGGCCAAATCAGAGAAACTTGAATAATAAATGTGAACAAATGAACGAAAAGTATTTTTTTTTCGAATTTCGAATTTATGAATTTAACTTATTCATTAAATTTTTATGAAATTTTTATGATAATTTTTAATTTTTATATATTTTTTAATTTGAAAAATGTTTTTTTAAAGGAATTTTTAGATACTTTTAAAATATAAAAGTTCCTTGAGTCTTACATTGCTTAGTTGAGAGTACGCAGCACGTTCGATTCCCTTAAAGGAGAGTGTGGAATCCAAATACATTGTTGCATCAGCATGAACTTGTCATTAAAAATGAAATAAGGGTGGGTATGACCAACTTGTATTTGTCCTAATAGTCAATTAGAGTTGGCCAATAGGTTATAGTGCTTCCTGTTTAAATAAAAAATTTGGAAAATCGACATTCAAAGTGGTTGAGATTTTTTATAATTCATAGAATTTAATTTAGCGTGTGGAATCCACATATATTAATGCATCAACGTCTTCAAGAACAATTCAACAGACATCGATCTCTGTGTCAGTTAATGCAATATTTAATTGATACGATATCGCCATTATGTTGTTTGCATAATTTCATTCATATGCGACTTCATTCTTTGCGAGCATACTGTCAGTTGTCTAATCTGGAACCGTCGCTACCAATCACTCTTCAAGTACTCTGCTATTTTTTATATATTTTCCTAAAATTTATGTTTTAATTGAATCTTGGAAAATCTGTGAAATGCAATTAAACCTTGTATTACAGTGAATGAAGTATTTTGATTGAAGTGCTTGCTTTAGGCAAACTTAAGCGTTATTGACGAACATACGATACGTCTGTTGTATGGGAATATTCATCTTGAATTTTTACTAGTTGGTGGATATCGTGTTGGTGTTCGAGACTGTGGTCGAGGAGGAGTTAGTGCCCATAGATTGAAAACGTTTTGCAATAAATTTGTTAGGTATATAATATTCTTTTATAATTTTTTAAAAAAATTTATTATATTCAGTAATTTTAAAATTTTCATCCACTTAGTTGGTGTTTTTTATAATTGTAAAAAAAATTGTAAAAAAATTCTTTTGATTTATAAAATATTTGTTTTTTAATAAATTTTTCGAGGAATTTAAAATTGTCAAAGTAAGTTTTTTACAGTCCCGAGATGCGGAGTGCAAACGATGAACCATCAGCTTACCTAAATTGGATGCATTCCTCTTCATCTGGTCCTGGTTCCCTTCCGCCACATCAGGTTTATTTAAAATGTGACTAAATAAGAAAAGAACATATTTTTGGCCTATAATTATGGATAAGAATATTTCATAATATAATAAATTAAGTGTATTTTAATTGCCTATTGATTAGTGCAGAGTTTTATAGATCAGTCTGACTTTATTTTACTGAACTGGAAACTATTTTTATTTGCTTTATAGATAACTCGTTCACCTGCTTCTCGAATAGCTGCATCACCCATGTCTTATTTATCATTGTCTGTACCACCAGCTGATACAGTTCCATCACCGCTACGTCATCCTCAAGGAGACCATTTGCGGTGTCGTTCCCCTATTTTGATTGATCATGGAGCACTCCAAACAATGACAGCTATAAATGATTCAGGTTTCATTTTAAAAATATTTCATGTATTTAGGCGAACCGAGGCTATTAAATAATTGAATTCTCAAAATCATGAAAATTATTCTCTCATCATCCATGTTGCTTGACTTGTAGCAAAAATTTTGAATTATATTATATTATTATTTCATATATTTTGCTTCAAATACCTATTTTCTTGAATCTTATAATATTTTTACCGGTACTTGTCCGCTGGAAGATTATCTGTTTTCGCTATCGTATTTGTCACGATTGGGTCCAGCACTTGAAAGTTATCGTCGTGATAATCGAGGCAATAGTCCACTTCCTGCAATACATTTAAAATCACTTCTAACTACACCCGAACTTATTCGGATATCAGTCTCAGGCGCAGTACCTCCTTCGCCTAGAAATGAATCTTTTTTAGCTGTTTTAAATGTATATTTGGACGATGATACGATGAGTTTGAAATTGCGTATTGATTTCGGTATGGCAAATTTTTTTTTGATTGATATTATATCTTCAAATTTTCCTTTTCCTTCCATAATTATAGTAGTACCATATAGTGCAGTAATACCATAATTTATTTGGAGTGTAAATTGATAAAACTTTTTTTATTTGTTAAACTTTTTATTCAGAAAACAGTTCCCCTCCATCTGAATCTGATTTGCGAATATTTGAACGTTATTTCAAGCGTTATATTGCGAGGAGCGGTAATGAGATAGCATTTATTGCTTTTTCAAATGCTTGCAGAATTGTTTCACCTGGAATTTTTTCATCGATAGCCAGAATTATGGAGGCTCAAATGGTATTTCATTTCTGTTTTTTGCTTTTATTTCCAATTTTTAATTTACTTCAAAATTCAGATTTGACGCTGATCATCATCAAATGAATTTTATATTTTTAAAAATTTGATAAAATCTAGAAAATGAAATTAAAATACTGAACAATTTGAAAATTGCCTTTTAACACATTATTTATTGATTTATTCAGGATTGGTCTGAAAATAGTCCATGGAGGCCTTCATTACAACTTACCATGTGGAACCAAGAAGGTTCAACAAGTCGAGCACGAATTTCCCCTGGTATTGCAATTGATCAAACGAATACAAATATCCTTATCCCGGTAATATTGAATGTCTCTCTTATTTTTCTTTATACTAAAATATTTCTTTTATACTCCAAAAGCCTTATATTATATAGCATAACACTGTGGAAAAAAGGAAATCCAAATTTTGCATCCTTCATTGATCTTTTTTGATTTTGATCGATTGAAAATCCTGTTTTACTTAATTGATATATTTATTACAGTTATGCTTGCGACCGACGAAAAGAAAGGATGGAGAAAGGAACGCCGATGCTAGCAAATATGTGATTCCATTAATTTATAACACTCAAACGTTAGTTTATCTTTTTTCGAAGATAACGCATTCATAAAAAGTTGATTCTGCTTTATTTAAAAATTTTTCATAAAAAATTTTTCGAAATATATATTTCATCATCAGCTACATCAGCTACTAGACTGAGACTTTTTTCTTCATAGAATTATTAGAATAGAGGTATATGTGGATTTGCAGCAACCGCGCATATTTCAATGTTCAAGTTAATAACAGGTTCATTGTGGTAAAAAAAAGATTCAGACCTATTTTTTAAATTATTTTTAAATTTAAAAAGATTTTTTAAATTTATTGTTAAAATTTTTATTCGACTTTTATTTGATTGAATTTTCTTTTGCAGAAATATGATTACTCGCCGAAACAGCGAAGAAGATTCAAGTAATGCAAGTACTATATTATTATCCATAACAGAACAATATTCACATACCACTGAATGTCCATTATGGTTTGCTGTAAATTCGTTGGCATATAAATTTGTACCATCGAATACCACTAGCAGCATACAATGCTAAATATTTCGTGTCTGTATGTTAACATTATTGTTAACTGATAATATTCACCAGTGCTTTATAGATAAATTAAGTTTTTTCGTCCTTATCAGCGCACCATTATCATCCATCTTTCTTTATAAAATTTTTCATTATTTGATGCATTCAGTTCATTTTTGGGAATATGTAAATGTTGTTGTAAATCTGCTGAATTATCCGAATCATTTATCAGATTTCTTTGTTCTTTGTGAAAAATGATAATATAAAGAAATGAAATATTGAATGGATATCAGAAAAAAATTCTTACAGGAAATTACTTTTTTTAATCTGATTAACGAAGTTAATTTTATTCTCTGCAATAATATTAACATAATATAAATATTCATAAAATATGTTGTACTATAATTTAAAATAAATTATAACATTTAAAATTCGTTACTTGCTTAGCAGAGAAAAATTAGGATTCTGTTCGGTGATAATTCATACATTATTTCAGATGAGACAGTATTACATGGTAGGAATGAACCTAAGATCTTACTGATAACTGGTGGGGATCCATTTGCGCCTTCTCTTAGTTGTTTCCTTGGTTTCTTTGAAGCAACGATATCCTAGTAATCAAAAGCGGCCATAGCGTTTGATTTCTTGGTGGAGCAAATCTTTTATAAAAAGTCAAATTCGGACGACGCCACCTATAACCGTATCTCTGTGGTGAACGTTTGGTGAACGTTAATCTCTAGTGGTGAACGCCAATTTGAACGTAAAATCTCCGTTTCTTATGAAAATTTAAAAGTAGGGAAGAGGGAAATGTATCGATAAATTCGATTTTCCTTGTAAGCCTTTGTAGGGTGTGCACCATTACGCGCCTTCTATGCTTGGTTAGTCCTAGCAGTTGCCAGAAAGAGACAAAACGGCGGAGCGATTGCAGTTCCGATTACCACCTCCAGCACCATGGTTTAGAGCAGCCCCTGCACTAATATAAATATATATAAAATGATTTAAATTATAGACATTTAAATTTGTTCTCCTTGCTTAAGAGAGGAATTTAGGATTCTGTGCGGTGATGAACATTCTTTTTTAAAGAATGCTCCCGGTTGGATTTATTTGCTCGACCAAACAAATTTATCATTTGGCCATACAAAATAGAGTTTGGTCACCAGCACGAAACGAACTTTTGAACGACACATTCACTGCGGAGATAGAGTCCCACCAAAATGAAAAGCAAGTAAATCACCTTACTGACAGACAGGTGAGGTCAGCCTAACCAGAAGTTTGCCTGCCACTAATATATTCACTGGTAACTAGGATAAGGCATTTCCAGGCCTTCTGATGCCATGTTTACATTAATTTTTTCGTTATTCGAGGCTAATTCAATGAATTTAGGCTGGTCTAAGAGTGAAATTCTCATTATTAAAAAGACAGCCAGAAAGTACCACCCAGGTCAGTCCCTCCCACTTACTGTAGAAGTTCCACATCGTCCAGCGTCAGTTCCAGTCCCCCTTTTCCCCAAAAAATCCTTGTTTTTATTGAACAGAACGTGACGCATGAAGTGTTGCGTGCGTCTCATATCTCATCATTGCCAACTTTCTCCTCAATATTCCTATTTTTATTGCTACGAAGGAGGTTATAGGGCACGTCGGATGGGGTAAGGTTTTCATGGAATATCCCTGAGGGGTCAAGAGGGGTGGGAACACGTAGCCTTAAGGGATTATGATGCACTCACACCAGTTAAAATTCTGAACGTGAAGTAGTTTTAGTTTCTAAAATGTTCACTGCAACGTGTAACAATGATTATTTCTGTTGCATTGCATTAAATTGTCACGAATGAAGTATTTTTATGAAGTATTGTCACGTATTCATTTTATTTGATATACGCGTTTTACGTGATTTGCGTGTGCAGTTGCCAGAAAGAGACAAACTCACTCATGAAATATAATTTTTGAGATTTGAAGAAGGCTTAAATACATTGTTTTTAAATTCTATTATCGCTTCGTTAAGACCTCAAGTGACCTCAAGTGTCATACTTCTTAACTTTTTCTTCTCGTCAATCAGCAATCACCGTACTGGTTAGGCTGCGCTACGTTGGCTTCAGGGGTAAGGCGTTTCCAAGCCACTCGATTCCATGCCATATCAGAGAATAACAGAGGCCCACTCACATTTCCATCGTCTAAGCCCATATTAGTTGAGCTCTCTCCCTATACGTTCAAAATCTCTTCTTTATCTCCTCTTCTATAATTAGTCCAGAATCGTGATTTCCTATCGTCGCTTTTGGCGTCTATCATAGGGTTTAGTAAGTTAGCAAGTAGTGAGATATGCTCAAATCTGGATGTGCGGCGAAAAACGTAGGCCTAACCAGTACACGCTGTGACGACAATATTAATGCAGATGGTATTTCAGCGGAGGGTTTCCCACTCGTGCTTTTGGTTGACGAACTACAAGGAATTTCTCATAATCTGAATGGTGTAAGGATGACACGCAAGGGCACGTTTGGCTTGAGCACGTTTTTTTCAAATTAATCGATGAGTATCGAAATTAAAAATCGAGAAACTTCGAATAATTTGCGTTTTAGATGAAATTTTGTTTTTTAGTTTACTGGAAAGAAAAGAAGATGGGTGCAGCGGCTTCAGGTGTGCAGACCCAAATGCAAGCTGAACACGATCCAAATGCGGCATTTCCATGGTGGGTGCGGTTTTTGGCTAAAGGACTTGGTGTTTTCGGTGGATTTGTTGCGATCTTTTTCGCGGTGCTTGGATTTATTTCATTCTCAGCTACGTGTATTATCGCTGTTTTGTTACAGTTGTTTGTTTTTCTTTTTTCATTGCCAAATAGTGTTTTTTGATAAAATTCATCAATAATCATTTATGAGTCTGCGGACTGTCACTTCGACCAACACATTTTTCTTTTCCTCCCTTATTGTCGTGATACTGAGATTTTAATCTGGGATTTTCTGTGGGGTGCAATGACTCGGCGAGTTGTTTTTCTCGGAGATGCTAATGTTTTACTCCAAGTAGGAATAAACCTTTCTTTCAAAAGTCCAGGTGATGCTGGTAACCCAACTGAATTGTTATCGTCAAGTGATGACCCTCTGGTATTTGTATTGATTTTATATTTGTATTAGCGGAGGGACTGAAAATGGTGAGCGCTTTTAGGAGAAAAAAAAGGATTTTCTAAAGTATATTGTTAATTTTTAAAATTAGTTATTCATTAGATAAATTTTAAAATTAAAGTTAATTATTCGTTAGTTAACTTTTTTTTAGAATTCATATGGTTTTAGAGCGTTTGGATTATTAATAATCTCATTAGAAGCACCATTTTGCTGCATGTTTGTTGATTTTATCGAGAAAATCGCTGTATTCTCTGAATCTCGAAAATATTGGCATAAAGCTGCTTTATATTGCATGTTGGTTTTTTTATTCTTATTTTTTTTAAAGAATTCAAAAAACCTTAGATATTCCAGTAAACTTCCCTATTAGATTTTTTTGGATTTGGCGAAGTAGATGTTCGAGTCTTTTCTAGATTTGCCTTATATTTGTGCTCTCTTTGAGTGGCTAACAATCGGCATTCAATTCATTCTGCCGAACCAGAATTGGCACGTGCTAGAGGAAGAAGGTTCAAATGAAAGAAGAATTCTTTCTTATTCCTGAGAATTGCCACTCTGTTTTTAATACTGCAAAAATTCAGACTAGCCATAAACATTTTCAGTATGGGAATAATTCCAATAATAACTTGTGTTGAACTGAACACAGTACTTGGAAGTGGTACAATTTTTGCATCCGGTGTGGTTTATGGTTTTATGGCATTGGGTAAGAAAGCAGATCTTTCAGCGATGGCTGGTGGTTCTACGGATCCTGCATGGAATGCTAATGTCAATCAACAAACACCGGCATCTTTTGGTAATCCATCATTAGCATGATTTGCTTTAGTTTTTTTCTTATCGCTGATATTATCAGTTAACTATCATCTCATTTTGATCGTCATCATTGTCTTGTTCATAATTTATATACAAATGTTCATAGCTTATTTATTATATAAATCTTTTAAATAATAATCTCTTTAGTGGCGATATTTCCTTTCATATTGTTTTTATTAAAGCTTTTATTTACTATTCCTTTTTTTTTAATTTATGCTTTTCTATACGTTTTGCATCGATTTAAAAAGAAAGAAACAAAGAAACATAAACATAAAAGATAAGAAAAATTGATTTGAGTTGATTGATTTATTAGTTGAAATTATAAATTTAATGGATTGCAAATTGATCGGAAAGAGGTTTTTTCTTTCAAAAATTTTCAAGTTTTTGTTTCATTCTGATTGTTCACAGTTCGGGATTGGTTCTCTTCAAAAATTTTATATCCTTTTCCATTCATGATTTACTCATTGCTTAATTAATTTGTCGATACGGCGTCTTTCTTTTTAAATTCAGATGAGCCACTGTTTCATTTCCATTTTTTCACAGTTTTTGCATTCATTAATTATTTCTGCTTTTTTTTGTGTGGATTCGAGTTATATTGTTGGTTGTATTATTTCATATTATCAAAATGTTTTCAAATCGGTCTTTTAGCCTGTCAACAATGTATTTTTTTTTAATGGTACTATTGCAATTTGCAGTTGATATACACAAACAAATTTTTTTCTTAAATTTCTTTTGAATTGAAAGATTGTTCTCAAACGACTCGGGATTCGATATGTAGGAACTCTCAATGACCCGAGGTTCTCCAGAAATACCCAATTTTTATTTTTCTTTAAAAATAACATTCCGCATTTCGATAATACAAATAATACAAATTCTTTTGATATTTTTGTTTTTCCTGCCATTTAATATATACATATATATATATATATACTGAGGGAAGTCGATAATTTTGGTTGATTTGGTTACCATGTTTTTTATCTAATTTAGCAACTGACGATAAATATCAACAGAAAAAAATGCTTGAGAAAATCTTATGAATTATTTCACTCACTGGATTAATTTTTACCATTTATTTATTTATTCACTGTGCAATTACGACATATTATCAAGTTGTAAATAATGAATTCTTATATATTATTAAACGGACATTATTAGACGATTAAATTCATGTTTAACTGATTTATTGGCGATAGGAAAGTCCGCGATCTACTAGCGCATGCTTTTTGAAGAAAAAATCAAGTTTTGATGCCGTTCACAGAGGCCGAGGCCGAGGTATACATGCTTTCAGCTGGGTATTCAGCTAATATAGTAGTAGACCTCTTCTTCTGCCTTATAGGTCATCGTTCCCCATGTAACAAACGATTCAGCGCAATAATTCTCAAAAAATTAATAATCCTATGGAAGGAATTTTAGTCTTTCTAATGTTAAATCGAGAAAAAGCACAAACCAATTAGATGTATCTTCAAAGGATAAACATTTCTCATCTAACCTGGTGAGTCGCTCTGCTTTGTTATCAACTTGCGTTTGCAGCTGTTGATTTCTTAAATTATTAAAATGCATTAAAAGCAAAAGAACAGAAAATTTATTATGAATAAATATTGTTAATATAAATAAAAATATAAATAAAAAATTTACAACTAAAACTAAAATTTACTAAAATTTTCTTATTTTTTCAATTTGAATAATTTTCAGTTACAAAAATTTTTTTTGTTCAATTCGAAGGGGAAATTTTTCAAAATTTTTCGGATTATAAATTTTATTTAACAATAAATATTAACAACCAAAATAATTTTTTAAATTTATTTATCAAGAATTATCACCAAATCGATTTAAATGATTTCATTTCACGGAAAAGAACAAAAAAACGTGAGATGGGATTGCCGAGCTTAATTAATTCATTACAATTGATACCCCATAATTGAAGTGGTTCTTGTAAAATTTTGAATTTCTGAAAGAAAAAAATTATTAAAAAAAATTAATTAAGAATTAAAGGCGAATATAAAATATGAGAAATGCGCGAAAAGTAATAGCAGGAATTAATATTTAGGAATTAATTAATAGGAATTAATTTTTTAAATTAATTTAAATTAAAAAAATTTGGTACTACGGTGTTGAATTGGAAGGCTTATCCAATGATGTTTCAATTTAGCAGACTTTAAATTGAATAAGCCAAGCAAATTAAAAAGGATATAAGGATATCAAAAAATAAGAATAAATACTACTGAAGTATGTTTTTCAAAAAGAATCTCACCGTGTCGGGGGCATCTTGACGATATATGACATACTCATTAACATTGAAACAGTTTACAGCGGCATCTTGTTCGACGGTTAATGTTTTGTAGCGAAATGTTGCTTGACGTTCAATACGCTACAAAATAAAAATTTTTTTCAGAAAAATTTTTTATAAATATAAAATATTAAGAATTATTTTGATAAAGCGAACAAGATAAAAAACGCGTAAACCTGTAAAACTTGTTTCGCTTCTTTCGAACTCCCGACAACTAAAATATTTTTCGAAATAAATGAAACATAATGTCGAAGCGGTAATGTTCCAGGCAATGTGATGGGTATAACAGCAAAATCAGCGAATGTTCGCCCAAGAATCTAAAAATTTATAAATTATGTTGAAAGTCTAGCAGATTTTAACTGATTGCTGACTATTATAATGAAATTTCCTCACTGCACAGAAGACAACATAAGAGGTCCTCAACAGTCATCTGCCTCGGAATAATGAAAAGACCACTCCAGTCATAGGATTGGAATCGAACTCAAATACTGTTGATGACCGTTTCTACTTCCGCTATCTTCTATCAACGAGCGTACCAGGTTGAAAATTATAAAATTATATAAGGATAAATGTATATGTAAATGTGTGCAAAATATGCGTTCGATCATACATTGTTAACAATGTAAAAAGAACCAACCATAGCACCTTCAATATTGGTACCATTCTTCCGTAAACCAACAAAAATCTCTTTTCCGGTGAAAAGAACATCGCTTCCTTCAAGGAAAATTTCTTTTCCACGTTCACTTGCTGGAGTTTCAACGAGTTGCCAGCATGAACTGCGTAAAGCGACTGCTATCTATAAAAGAACGTTTGCCACCGTTAAATGACTTCACATCACGATAAAATTATTTCAACGCAATTTTCCCAATATTTATCTAAGTTACCAAGGATCTCTTTCTTCAGTACGCTGGACGAATGGATGAAATTTTAATGAACACTTAAAACAACGACCTGTGAGAAAATAAATTAAAACAAAAATTTATCACCTCATATAGCCGACTTCCCGGTTTTTTCGGCCGAGTAATTAAAGCAGTTCCATTGACAAAGATCGCACAATCGCCGAGTAATACACTTTGTTGTGGACAATTTTCTTCAGGTGGCAATTCAATAATTTCAACACCTGACTAAAAAATTTGTAAAAGTTAACGAGTTTCTATTTCAATTAGTTCTTATTAGTGGCGAATCCTCCTGTTTTTAAGAACGTCTCTTTATAAGAAAGTCCATAGAAGAAGAGAAAGTCTGCTGGCGAGAGATCTGGACAATGTGGTCGACGAAGGATTTCGACATCGCCTTGAATAAGCTTTTCCATTTCTGATCTAACATTGACATATGAATAGTGCTACCAGGATGGGTTCTTTTCTTTTCTGTTGACCATCGCCTGATGCTGTTATTGCAGCTTCTGGTAAATTTCCAATTCGTTGCCTATGAAGTTATAACGGAAAACACAAAACAAAACAATACAGTTTTCTTCAGATTTTGGTCGGATTTCGGCATAAATCGAGGGCATTTACCAAGCCACTGCGTCGACTTTTTCTGCCACTGCTAAGAATCCATCTATACGACTTGAAAGCCTAGGGGCACCAATACGGTAAAGATCCGAGCTTTGAAAACGATTCTTTCTTTCGATATGTCGTCGTCCAAAGCCGTTTGGATATTGTGAAGTGCTTCCCTCGCTCGAAGCCCTAATTTGAATATCGACATGGCGAGCCAGCGATCCAGCGAATCCAAAACAGTGATAAAAAATTACATGTGGCCGCGAAATCAGATATTTCTCCTTAATTAACCGAGATGATCGCATTAAAAGATAAGGCTTCTGCTTCTTCCCAGAATCTGGGCACTGCTGGGCAATCCGTCTATAGTTTTATCGTTAAGTGGCAAAAATTTCCAACCACAATAACAGAAAATGGGGCCAGCTTGCCCAGAAATAGCGATAGTTCACCATTTAACCACTTCATTTCTCCCATCGATCGTTTCTCTGTTTAGTCTGGCTGATTATTTAGGACTGAGCCATTTAAAGCTGAGCCACGCTTTTCACAACAGACTTTCTCCCTAACGATGAACAGCGACTGACTTCAAATGAGTACCTAAAAAACGGCTGAAAACATCAGTGAATTATCAGCAAAATGAAACCTCTCGAAGTGTGTCGCACAGACTTCCCAACTGCTGAAGTGCTAATTGCAAATCAATTTTCGCCTTTTTTTCGTTTTCTAATTTTAGTGTTTTAGGGATTCGAACGAGTATCGCATGAGTATAACGCATTTTAACGCTATATTACCACGTAGACCACGCAAACCACGCAATTCACGTAATTCTCGTCGTTTTATCGGTTCTTTCTGAAAATTTATGAATTTTCGTATAGACATCGCACGTCAGATAGTGCTTTAAATGCTTCTGCACTGGCGAACCGGAAAGATCGTTTGGAAATCCAATACTTTAAAACAAGCTTTTATAAGAATATAATAAATTGCAGCTGAAGAGCCAAAACGATTTGATGAGAGGGACGCTGTCTGCAAAGGAATGGACACTGGCTACGAGGAAGCGACGGCCAGCACCGATTTTCAGTGAGCGGTTGAAAGGTCTTTCATCGAACGGTGAGGGATTAAAGGTGAATAGTAGGATACGGGGTGAACTTAAGGATCAAAACCAGATTATAAGCAAAATCCCTATTACGCCCAGTTAGCCATTATGCAGACCACAAGGCGAGCGAGCCATTAGCCCATTAGCAAAGCAGTGTTGGCTCGAAAGGTCAGCGACTACGCACCACTGCAATATGTGTTCGATTTAGGCCTAAAACGTCGGCAGTGATTTTTTTGTTGGTAAATAATAATAAACAATAATAATAATAAATAATAATAAACACAACAATAACAATAATAATAATAATAATAATGAATACAATAATAACAAAAGAGGAAAGAGGATGAGTGAGTTGTTGATCGATGATGTTTGCTATGAATTTTATTTAGTTATCGATCATCCGTCAACCCAACACAAACAACTATCCGAAGCTTTCCGGCCGCAAAGAGATCCACGAAAACAGCTGTCCTGGCCTCCCACTTCAACTATCTCAGCCATCCAACCAGACGACCACCAACCATCCACCCAACCAGCCGCTATTTCCTCATTTGTTACCCGTTTCAGATGACAATAAATAAATCTACTTATATGCCTCTTTTCTTGATTTTTCGACGGTTTTCACATTCTTCGTCAACGAAAAATACTTGTAAGAGCTACTGGGGGGAGGGGGGGTGGGAAGGGGGTGGCGAAGGGGGTCTCATCAATGGCTCATATCCGAGAGTCGGAGTTTCCGTACATTTTTGTAGCTTAAGGCACCGACTACACTAAATATTTTATTCTCGTAACCGTTCATTCTCTTTTGAAAATTTTTCCTATGATCGTTCCTGTGAATATTTTCAAATATTTTGGATAATTTCCCTATTATTTCACTTTTATTCATGAAAAACACTGATTTTCTTGCATAATCCTGGCCTCGCTTGTCTTTTGTCTATCGGTGATCATCGTTTATATTGTGAATTTTCAATATTTTAACGATTATCTTAAATTTTGTTTTTTTATTGCAACATTACTTTTTTATAGTACAGCGAAACATTTATTTAATTATCTGTGACGAAATAATTGCTGTGGTTAGCTGATATGGTAAATAATAGATACTGATAATTATATTGAAATAATGTGCTGATAAAAATAAACATAAATAAGATTAAATGAAATTTATCGCTACATTCTGTCCCATCGTTTGAATGCTTTGATTTGATATCAGTAATAATACCCTTATTACCCTTCACCCTTCACCCTTATCACCCTTTATCACCCTTATCATTACCGTTCTATAACAAATAAGGGAAAAATTTTACAAAATTTTAACATTTGTAGCTTATGATTATGTAAATTTCTTAAAAAAATTTAGAGTAATAAAATAATTAAAAATTTACATATTTGCATGTGGATATCTACAAATTAACATTAACATTGCCATTCGAAGTTAAAGTTCGTTTTGAGAATGAGCTTAAACTCCATTTACCCAGCTGATTCGAAACGAGAAACAACACTGATATCTTCTTATTACTGTTACATTGTCCGCTAACTAAATCGAGTCCATGTTTCGCGAATTCCATCATTCTAATTTAATAAAATGAAATTTAATAACGTGTAAAAATTAATGCACCTTTTACATAACTCAAGTTGGTCATAACATTATCATTCCAATAATATAAAATCATTATCATTATCATTTAAAGTATTTGAGCCATACTGTTTACTACAAATTCTCTTATTTGTTATTTGAATCGCTAAATTCTGTTGCTTCCTTTTCTTCATTGAATTTATATCTTGATTCAGTGATAGATCAGTCCATTTAGGAATATCAAAAATAATTTTATGCGATTCATTACTTTTGTTTATCATAGTTTTCCGACCAAGTAACACATAACTTATTATTGAATATGGAGTAAAATGAAAATCTTCCTGAAAAGTTTTAAATTATCAAATTTATTCTAATATTTTTATTCTAATATTTTTGGCTTAATAATATCATAAATGAGGAAAAACCTCAAAAATCTTCTTATCATTGATATAATCATTTTAAAAAATACACGAGCCTGAAAGTATTCTTGCAGAATCAGTTTGGCTATCGTTATTTCTATCAACGTTTTTGATAAAAACGGCATCTGCTTTGATGTTAATTCAGTGAGCTTTAAGCCTGTTATTCTTCCATTTGTATCCTTTGATTTGGTTTGCTCCTTAAATAGAAACGTTAGAAATGGAAAAACAAAATAAAAAAGCGATAAAAGTTAAGAAATCGAAAGTGATCGAAAAGTGATTATTTGATAAGCAAAATGCTTTAGTCCAAAATTTTAAATATTACAACGTCAGATGTATTAAATCGTCATACTATTTAATTTTGCTTTTTCTTACTAACTTTTTCAAGAATATCAGTCATAGTTCGCCAGCATTCTGTAACATCAACTTGTCTGGAAACTAAACTATTTCCATCTTCTTTACAAATGTCACACGATTGATTACACAATAATTGATCACATGCTGTGTCGAAATGTTTGGCAAAGATTGAGCGTCGACACTTCCTGCTCTGAACATTTTTAACGTCTCGTAATGAAAACTAGTCCACAATAAAGAAAATATATCAAATAGCCTTCTCCTCTCTTGAATCCCAATCAAAAGATTCTTTAAATAGAGAGTTAAAAGGAAAACTAACAATCTGGCGAAAAGTGTTAAATGAACTTATTCAAGCCATAGCCAGTTCAATAACGCAACAATTTTTATCATTCTCATGCGTTGGAATGAAAAGTAATACCTCCAGGCAATAATCAAGCATTGAGTATAAATTGGTTATACCCGTTTTTTCTGTACAAACCATCGTACTTAATCGAAAGAGATCATTCAACGAATAATAAAGTAAACAAAGAGCTTTATTCCCATCACGACCAGCTCTACCACTTTCCTTTAATCAAAAAGTAAATGATCACTGAGGTCAACAAAATGGATTAAGTGCATCGAAAAAATTCTTTTCAACCTGATAATAATTTCCCATCGATTTTGCCATCGAATGATGAATAACAAATCGAACATCCGGTTTATCAATTCCCATTCCTTCAATTTAGAAAATACGAAATAGATTCGCTAATTCAGTGTGAGCATTTTCAGAAATGATGAATAATTTAGGCAAGCCTCTTTGAGGTGAAAAAAGTGAAGCTCACTTTTGATTCATCCACATCTGTAGTTTTATGTCTAAACATTTCACCTTGTAGTCAGCTGAACAGCCAAATCATGTATCATAAGTGATTGTAAAAAAGAAAGAAATTGGTCAAACCAAAAGCAACTGTTGCCACTATGACTTGAATTTCATCGTTAACCCATTTCTGATGTATTTTCGTTTTTTCTTCATTCTCCATAAAAGCTTGATAAGGCGCTGCTTTAATGCCTTTGGATCTGCAAATATATTTATTATTACGAAAAAGAAATTTCAATCAACAGACCCAGAAAATGCTGAACTAGTACCATAGAACTCATAAATTGGAATTAGAAGGAAAATATGACCTGAGAGTTTTAGCGAGATTTTCACATTCTTTCCTTGAAAAGCAATAGATGATACCACTTTGACTACCAAAGCGATCTTTGATGAGTGAAACAATATTATTCACGAAAGTATCGCTGCATGAAGATTTAGGCAGAACTTCATAAAAAAGATTGGGTCGATTAAAGTCGGCACGGAATTCAAGTGCAGCTAAATTGAGAAAAATTTTTGAATTTGAGAGTTTTTCTGCCTTCCTACAAACAAAAAGAATTAAAAGATTGGAAGACATATTTGATATTTAAATTGTGGAAAAAACTAAAGTGAACCTGGAATACTTAAAATGTTCTTAACATCTCCAATTACATTTGTCGTAGCTGTTGCTGTTAATCCTAATATAGGCACTTTTTTAAAAATTCTTTTAAGAATATTCAGAAATTTGAAATCAGGACGAAAATCATTTCCCCACTGTGAGCAGCAATGTACTTCATCAATTGCTATTAGCTGTAATTTAATAGATTAATCTTGAAGAATTTTTCAATTTGCAATTACTTAAAACCTTTTTATTGCAATAAATACTGGTTTTTTCAGGAAAAAGATAAAAATTAAAACCAGAAAGAATATAGAACATAAACTTGCTAAAATATTACATAAATATATTTACCTAAAACACCCAAATGAAGCCCAAATTTATCATAAGAACATAATTTTCAATAATTTTCTTCATTTTTTAGAATGAAAGGAATAAAGAAGAAAACAAACTTTAAGGCGATTAAGCTCAGCACATTTTTCCAGTTTATTCATGATCCGCTTACTTTTAGCTAATTTTTCAGGAGTGACATACAACAAGCGAAATGATGATCTGGAATCGACCAATGCATTTTCAATTCGCTTCACCTATAACAATAATGCTTTCCGAGAATAAACATGACGGCAAAGCAAACGAATTCCTTTAATTGATATAAAAGTCTATGAAGATTTTTTAGTTATTAGGAATATGTTTTAGCATAAAACGGATCAAAAAAATTCATTAACATGGAAGAGAAACTTATAGGCCTTAATGGCTCAAGATTCAATCATATAAGAATAATGAAATTAATAAATGATATTAATAAATAAAAAATATTATTTAAGCCGCTTGTGTTTTCGTTCCTTTTCCTAATAATTAAGTTTTTTAATTTGTAGTAAAAATAATTATGAGTCTTCTAATTACATTTTTCGTATTTCTTACTTGACTTATCATTGAAATTTGAAATCCAAAGTGGATGTCAAGATCTCGCCTTCACAGTTGGGATCTTGAGATTTTGCACCCGTATTCCCAAGTACTTCTATTGAAGGAGCCATAAGTGAAATGGCATCCACAAACCGCATTCCGACACTTTTATACTAATAACAAAAGTATGCTTTTGGTGCAAGAATAAAAAAAGTTAAAAAATTAGCACCCAGTTCTATTCTGTTTATTATTATGATGATAAATTTTTCTAACAGAATCACTTGCCCAACAGGTCGTCACCACCACCCAGAGGATAAGTGTGAAATGAATCCGAGAAATAAATGGTAATTGAGTTGAAATGATTTATTTGTTCAAAAAGACTAGCAGAATCCAAAACTAAAGAAGTATTTCCTAACTATCGGGCGCTTCAGTAGAAACAGATAAAAATTTTCAGCGATGTTGCCCCGAAAATTTAGATATTTCAAATTTAGATAGTCTTATAGAAGGCAATCGAAAATTATTTCAACTTCTAAGGAACTCGATAGGTAGACAGTAAAATAATCCAAGATGATGTGTCTATAAGGTTTATATTCTCAATATTCTCAATGACGGCCTCAAAGGATAAAGTTCATCCTAAATTTAATTTGTGATCCGCCATCCGTTAAGGAATCCGTTAAGGAACGGCATTCTGAATCATTAACAGTAGAGAATCTTGAAGCCAACAAATCACTACTGTATTGCAATTGCAATTTCACACTTGAGCAGCCATAACTACTCAGCACAAAAGGCACAAAGCGCAATATATGGATTAAGATGATAGAAAAAGAAACAAATTCTTTTTGTTATTTTTTGGTAATAAAATAGGCTTGGGAATGATACTTTGTAACCAGTAGCTTTAGCCTAACCACTAATGATAAGAAGGAAAAAAAGAAACTTCTTCTTTAGTAGTTGCCTGATTTATTGTCGCTGCTTCGACATGAAGATTTCTTAAATGATATAGCTGATCTTCGATTAACGAAACCAGTGGAGAAACAACTAAAGTGATACCTAAAAAAATTATTTTTTATAACCAAGCCTTGATTTTTAATTCAAAATTCTCGCTTACCTTCAGAAAATATTGCTGGCAGTTGATAACAAAGACTCTTTCCACCACCTGTACTCATTATCAGTATTGCGTCTTCGTTCGACAACACGGCATTAATGACAGATCTGAACTATTAATTTCATTTTATCAACCAAATAAAACTTGAGGACAACAAAGATACAGATATTTTATATGGCCAATCACCGAAGGTGACCAAAAATGTATCTGAAATTGGCTCTTTATAAAAGGTATATTTGGATGGAAAATTAGGGGAATTTAGTGCGCACGAAAACAGTGCAAACAGAAGTTCGAAGAGATGCTAAGGGATATAACGAGTTATGCCAACATTTTACGACGATTGTGCTTGTCTGCAGGATCACTTCTGACTAATATATAATATTAAATTTTTTATGCCTTATTTAAAATATAAAATATATTTTGAAAACAAATGATGAATAATGATGAAATGATGAGGAGATAGGGAAAGGCCACCGAACTAGACGTCTTATTAAAAGAGCAAGAAAAACATTTTTTAAAAAGAACCGTTGAAGTGGTCGAAAGTCGTCCAAGCGAAAAACTTTGTGAAGAATAGAATAACATTTTTTAGTCCACGGATATTCATCATTTTCCCATCGTGATAACGAATCATTCACATTATCATTCCTAGCATTTATCCGTTTTTCGATCTATTTTTTTAAATAGAATTAATCAAAATTTGCCGAATTACTGGAGAAAATATCAATAAATTAATAAAATTCACAAATTTACTTGTTGAGAGAATACATCTTTCTTAAACAATTTTTTACTTTAAATAAATAAAATTTCTACGATTTCCTTTTTCGTGATATCCCATAACCTTCTTCAAATTTTATTAAATTTTATCATCAACTACTAAACCTACTAAAAATCATCACCTAATTCCTCCTAATTTCGTTATAACCTCCTCTTTGACCTCGAAATACGGTATGGTATAAAGAAAAACAATAAAAAATTCACTTACTTCACGCTTTTTTTGAAGAAGTATTTCTTTCCTTTTTCTCATTAAGCTTATATTTTCGTCAATTTCCTTCAATTCTTTTTCAACATCCATCATTTCCAACGAAAGATTACAGCCATTAATCGCCATTTTTTCTGCTAATAAATTTCAATTTTCAACAGAACGATCCTATAATTAGAATACAATAATTAAAATACAATTTAATATATCAATATATTCAAAATAAAAATATCGAAATAGAAAGAAAGAATATAAAACAATGGAAAATACCACTCACTGTCTTTATTGAACATAATTTCTAAGTTCTGTTGGCAAGAAATAAATCTACTGGATTTTAGGAAAAGCAAACACATATTAAGCAATATATCTATGTAATATACAATCGAACTGAAGTAAAATTAAAGAAAAGATTCGAAGACATTAAATACTGGAATCAACCTTATAATTATAAAAATTATGAGAATAAATTTTATTAAAAAGATAATATCCAAGCAATATATATAATCATGGTACCATTAAATAGCTAAATGATCACAAAAAATATCTTCTATTATACGAAACATATTAAATGGCACTTTGATAATATCAAATTATACAGGAACTATGTTCTATTGCTATCAATTAAGACAACAACGACAAAAATACTTGAAAATTTCCAGTCATAGATGGAATATTTTATGAAAAATCTAAAATCATCGCAAAAATTGCAGAGCAGAGTTCGATCTGAGTTTATAAAAATTTATGAAATATTCGATCTATAAAATACAAAATCTCTAATAAAGAATTACCGTAGCATCAATTAGTTTCTGTTCTGGAAAAAACTTACTTGGAGACTAAAACTACTCCTAAATTTCGTAAATGAAAATAATGCAAACCGAGAAATCATATGTATACGTAATATAGGATCTCATGTATTTCGTATTTCTGTATTTCACTCAGATTCACTCGAATTAAAAAATAAAAGCGGAAACATCCCAATAAGACATCCGGAAATTAGACCAAAAGCACGTCCTAAGTTCACTATTGTTCGCGCGAGAGTCGAATTTAACTGTAAGGAGAAAAGAAAATAAAATAAAGCAAAAAAAACAAAAAACGCCGGTGTGTTCTCATAAACTGTTCTCTCATAATAAAAAAATATAGAAAGATGGTTAAAGAGGGTTACAGAAGCCTAAACGCCTCGTTAAACTTCACTTGGAACGACCTCTGCCACAGATTATAAAATTGGTAGCATGACACCAAGAGCATCGCAGGAGCAGAAAAAGATAGGTGTGAGAATAAATAGGGATTATAGGGATTTGGCAAGTGTGAAAGACAAAAAAACTTCAGGTCTGGAAGAAATTAAGGGGTAACGGAAATATCGTTAGTGATAGTTAGTGTTTGAGGATAATTCTGCGGATAATACATTACCTTTTTCTAGCTCCAGAGAAAGGCAAATTTCTAAGAGCTGCATAATTATACCATAAAAGGTACGAAATTTAAACGAACAGTGACTAATCCACAAAACAGGATTAATTTTTCACATTTTCCAGGTCCATATGGTAAAAAAAAAACAAAATAAATCTATTGTTTTGCTCCCACCTTAAGTGAAAGACCCATCTTTTAATCAAAGAAAGAAATTCAACTTGTTTATCTGTCAGTTCAGGATGATACAGACCAAATTTTCTAGCAACTGCTTCGACATAATGTACGAGACCAATGCCTGATACATCGGAAATTGTATTTCCTAAAGCTGCAGCAGCCATTGTTGAGATTGCCAACCATACACCTATGGTCTGAATATACTTGAAATTTTACAAAATTTACTTGCAGTATCAAAATTCTTTAAGCGATTCATACTATTTCTGATTTGGCTGGCTTATGTAGATGACTTTTGCTATAGCAAAAATTAGATTCGGGCTTTTGGTTTTTTTTTTTCAAAAATTTTTGTTGAGCGGTCATTTCAAAAAATACTCTCGATTTATTTTTGTGAATTTATTTTTCATTTCTGATCACAATTCAGCTAAGTCCTCTTAATTTCTTTTTACCAAACAACGATTAAAATTAAATAAAATCAAATAAAATAAATTAAAATTAAATCAATTAATCAAATCAAATCAATTAATGAGGCGGCTGTGCTGACCAGATATTCACATTAAGAAGGGTGCTGGAACATCGCTTCAAATATCAGCAACCCAACGTCACTAGCTTTATCGAATTTGCAGCTTTCGATTCGCTTGACAGAGCAGCGCTGGAAAGTGATGGAATGTGACGGTGTCCCAGAGAAAATCTTCGACTCATAAAGGCATTTTATCAGCGTAACCTGGCGCAGACCTGTGTATATGGGGAACTGACAAACTCCTTCGAGATAAAAATTAGTGTCCTTTAGGGCTGCGCTCTTTTCCCTATAATATTCAACTGTGCGATAGCTGGATAATGGGCATCGCTTTCGACACTCAAGAGGTGTGTGAATCAGTCCAGATCATCGCATCAAACTCTTGAATACGCTGATGATGTAGTCCTTTTTGCTGACAGTTATGACGAAATGCAAATAATGCTAAATAATGTGTCAGCGACTGTAGCGAGAATCGGAATCAGGATCAATGTAAATAAAACGAAAGTCTTTTTCGTCTTAAATACAAGATGCTGATGAAATACCTTTTTTATCAATTCATCATCGATGGTTTGATTTTAAATACTTTGGATCCATTCTAATCCAAAATATCAAGATAAATTGTGATCCGGATAACGACAGCTATAAATGTGTTTTCCAGCTGATGTAACCTTTATGGAAACGTAGCGAAATCACCATGAAGACGAAAATCCGCATCTATGTAGACATGATCCGTTCGATTTTACTATATGCTTCTGAAACATGGCCAATGAGAGTGGAGGATATTAAGAAGCTATTAGCCTTTGACCATTAATGTCTAAAATATATTTTACGGATCCGTCGAACGGATAAACGCATTATTGTATCCATCTTCACTTAAACACCACCAATATTAATAACTATCACAAAACGTCGCCTTCGCTAGTTAGTTGTTCATCGCCCATTACAGAAATTGACGCAAATTTCGCCACTTGCCGAACCCCGTGATGGCAGGTGTCAAAAGCCAATGGTGGGCCAATCAAAACTTGGACTGATACAGTCAGGAAAGATTTTAAACGTATAATGGGACGAGCGATATATGGACTTAGACGATGAAAAAAAAATGGCTCTATTCCTACAGATGGCGCCGAGCAGTTTAGAGACAGTATTATCCTTGTAGCCAGCGCAGCCAGCCCAACCAGTTATGGTGAGAGCTGTTAGAAGAAGAAGGTCAAACCAACTGAATAGTTGAGCCAAATCAAAAATAAGCATATAAATCAGGAATGATAAAAACTGATATCAAAAAAACTAAACCTGATCAATATATTCTCCAGCTATTATCATAATAAAATTATCAAGGAAACCAAAACCAACGAATGGTATAGAATTTATTAAAAATAACTGTTTTTGTTGTTCTTTTGTTATTTTAACTGAAAAATTTCAATAACAGAAGAAATGAAAATAAAAATAAAAATATTTATAATTGAAAATACATAAAATAAAAACATTTCTAAAAAATTGCAAGTAAATTTCTAATTTCCAGTAAACTGCAAGTAGAAGAAGACATTTGCGAAGAAAAAATCCCTAAAAAGACTTACTAGGAATGATTCCTTGATTTTTCATAATTTTATTAAGAGCATTTGAAAGGCGCTGCTGTTCATCAGGTCGAAGATTTAAAACTATGAAACTAGCTTTGTGATCATCCTCTATTCGCAGATAATCCAATCGTTTCATGATTCCTAAAATTCCATTCAATTAAATAGACTTCTAATTCTCATCAATATTGGTTAGAATTGGCTCAGGTTACAAGGATAAGACGCAAACTATTCAATCCGCAGCCATCACCAACGGTAATAGAAGCCATTTCTTTTTCCACCATCTAAGTCCAAATGTCGCTGGTCCACCTATTTAAAATTCTTTCTGATTGTGTCACTCCAGGCCTTGATTGGCCCATCTTGATTGTTTTTGATATCACAGGGTTTAGCAAGTAACGAAATATATGTCAACTTCTGTGGTGGCACAAGGCTTCAAATATCTTGGCAATGAATAACGTGTCCATCCTAATCAGCGAAGACGATGGTGTTGATTGTCTATGCAAGTGGTATTTGAGTGAAGAGGGATGCACTTATGTGAGATATAATCCGCTCTTTGGCAGATCCGTAAAATGCATCTTAGATATAGGTGATCAAAGAAAGATAAACTTCTTCATATCCTTCATTCTCTCAACCATATATCAAGATCGAGCGAAGTGCAGCTATACAGATGCGAATTTTTAATATTGATTTCGAGTTCATAAAAGGTTTTATCAACCAGAAGAAAGTATTTAGCATTTCTAGCTACCATTATCCGGATTACAATTTCATCTTTCGTTATTTGAGATTAGAGTGGAGCCAAGATATTTGAAGCCTGGTCTTTCCTTAACCGGCAATGAACTGATAAAAAAAGGAAGGTTTTATCAAATTCTTATATAAGATGAAAAGATTTTCGTTTTATTTACATTAATCTTGAGTCTGGTTCTAATTACAATTGTCGACACATAGTTTAGCACCATTTGCATTTCGTTATATCAGCAAAAATGACTACATTATTAGCGTATTCAAAATCCTATACTCTGGACTGATTTTAAACTTCTTGAGTGCAGACAAGCGATGCCCATTAATTGCTGAACATTGTAGAGGAAAGGACATAACCTTGACGGACACCAGTTCTTATTCCAAAGGATTCAACAGTTCCTCACAGATATGTGCAGATATTCGCTGATAAAATGCTTGCTTTTATTATGCAAATGATCTTTTCTGGAACACCGTCACATTCCATCACCTTCTAAAGCACTGCTCCATCAAATGAATCGAAGGCAGATTCAAAATCGATGAAAGTGTGACAGTGGGTTCCTAATATATGAAGCGATTCCAACACTCTTCTTACGTGTATATTATGCCATTTTTCTCAGGAATTGGAAGCAGAATTGAAAAAAAAACAATAAACGAAGTGGTATGATTAAGTCCGAAATAATCCAAAATAAAAAGTGAAAAGTAAAACAAAATTGATCAGTTTATTTAAATAAACCTAAGATTAAGACTAAAATTTTAGACCAAGTTGGAATGCAGGCTCGTTATGAGGAAATTTCCTGGTAAAAAAAAGCAAGCATTTTGATTCGTAAGGTGCTCAACCAATCAACTTGGAGTCCGCGATTTATTAAGAAAACTGATAAATGTAAAATATAAAATATTAAATGGTTATGAAGCAAGGGCAATGAGGTGAAAAGAGGTACAAGGACGACTTAAGACGATACCACATTCCTGCCTAAGGCACACCCATCTATACCACTTAGTTATAAGTTTTATATGATTGATCTCCTGAATATATTTGCATCGAGAGCACCATCACAGATCTCTGCTCACATAGATCCTTCGTTGTCCATCACTGTCCCAAATGTTGCAATCAATGTTATCGAAAGCCAAAAGAAGTAATCAAGCTTTCCAAAATTTGAATAAGGAATATGGGTTTGCATGGGTTTTGTTTTTCATTTTTTAGAAAAACGAGTGAGGAAATTTTCAATTATAGCGTCGGGAAATTAGGGAACATTTGGCCATAGTGGAGTCGCCTGAAAGAAAGAAAGAGCACGAATTACTCGAAAAAATCTACCTGATGTCGAGCTTCGAATTTGTAATAATCTTATATGCAATAATTTTGACAAACTCCGTTCAAAAGCTGACCGCCCAAACATACAACTGATTCCAGCCATATAAAATTTTTTCTCTGAATATTTGATATTATTTTGTATCATTTGAAGTTTTCATCTCACAAAAAATATTAGCCTGGTGAGAACAAAAGAAATATCATCCTGCTAAACAATTAAAATAATACATCGTTGACAATAAAGACAATTGGGAAGATAGGCAATATAAAGTAACCTGTTTCTTCCACAACCTTTTTTTTCTAAAATCCGATAGAATCACTTCGCTTGCTTGCCTGTTCCACTGGACAAACTTTGCCAGACAGGCATTTGGCGACAAAACAAGAGGTGACTTGTGAGCAACATCCGGATTTCCAAAATACAGGTACTGCTACCGGAACATCAGCACTCCTCCAAAATGAGGGCAACAACCCATTGAGCTATTCTCTATTCAACTTCCAGTAATATATAAAATTTTATTAAATTCCTTTGAAAAGATAATTTTTAAATAATGCAAAAATACTTATTTCCTCCATGATAAATTTTTTTTCCTCATTCTTATCGTTTGCAGACAAATTAAATGCCAAAAAAAACACAGTACGCTATATGCTCCAGTTGCGCAGTTTTCCAATTGAATATGAAGCCTGGCAACCTTCACAAAGAAAATAAAGTATAGGCCATTAGAGAGAATGTATATTATACAGTAAATAAAATAATAGACTAATTCTAACTCGATAGACTATATATAACAGCTCAAATATCATATATCATATGATATGAAAAAATTTTTCGAAAAAAAAAAAAGATAATATTCTAATAAAACCGAAGATAACCGAAGCGAACCACGTCCAAAATTTCCAAACTGCATTCTACATAAAGAATCAAGAAAATAATGCAAAAGTGAAAAAATATTTCAATTCAAGACTGCATACAAAATCAGCTTAGTGAAAAAAATGAAGACTATATTTGCAAATCTTCTTCATTGCTTTTTATGAAAAAAATCCTTCCCGTATACTTAAGAATAAAATCTGCATTGTATTTCAATTTAGAAAATAGGCAATTTATCAGTATCGATTGTAGCCGCCACGATAGCCGCCACCACCACTTCCTCCTCTACCGCCACGAAACTGCCGATGACCACCACGGCCATCATAACGCTGACCATATTCTTGCATAAGCTACAAAAATTTTTTTATATGAGGGTTCAAAATGTTCAACTGCAAACAGAACATATAACCGAATAAAAATTTCAACCTGACTCTGAAAACTCTGAGAGCCCTGGCGGGCATAAGCATCTTGATTAGCATGATAATTACTACGACCACTACTGAAGTGATCACTACCACCACCATATCTAGCACCACCGCCACCTACAAATTTTTTTCTTAAAAGATAGATTTTCGCTAACGAATTAGAAGTCTTCGACCTATTTTTCTCGTAATTTAATAAGGTTCTCGTAATAATTTGATAAGGTTTATTATCCTTCAGATTTAGTTTCATTTCTCATACCTCTAGAATACTCTGATGTTCTTTCTTTCATCCAAGGAGGCATTTCCGGAGGAGGTGCACGCATATCTGATGGTCTGCCACCACGATCACCAGGACGATTCGTCATTAATACCTAAAATGGACTTGGCATTTAATTGTATAAAATTATATATATTTTAATAAAATTAATAAAATTATATAACAAACCCATTTTTTTGAGAAAATTTGAGAAAATTTTCTATCGAAATCCCTTAAGGAAAGATCTTTAAGAACCTCAGAAATTTCTGACTTCACTTTTAACTTTCTCGTTTTATTTCTCTAATACTCTTTCGAAATTTACACTGATTTCACCGTCTAAACCCTATAAATCTCCATCTAACAATTCTCGCCATAATTTTTCAATACTACCATCATATCTATTATTGTCTTTGGAATTATATTTTATTATTTATAATTTTACAACTGCGTCGCGACAAAATATAACAGATTATGGCAAAAAATTGTGATGATGAAGAGAAGACTACAATGGAATCTCCGATGTCTAAGTGATTAAGAATATACAAAGGATTATCGGTACATACAGGAAATTGCTACTAATGGGGCATGGCACATAAGAAAGAATAGAGTACGGTCTAACAGAGCATTAACGAAATATATTGGAGGATTGATAAGAAAATGTAACAGTTTCCAAGAAAATAAAAATATAAAATTTGGAAGAATTTTGATAAAATTTATATTTTAGAGAAAATTTTAGAGGTATCGATATGGCAGAAAATAACTTTATTTAGAGGCGTTGAAGTTCTTTCACGCAATTTCTCATTACTCGTTTTTTCAACATTAAGCAAATCTGTATTTGCTGCTAATAAATCATACATATGCACATCAGAAAATACCAGCATTCGATCACGCATTGGACGATAAATTGCAAGAATTTCATCCTGAATTTATATTTTAACATTAAGTATTTTAATTAGATATGATTGAAATGAAATGGAAATATCTGGTAAGCAATTAATGAAGGGAAAACTTATGATATTGATAAAATTGCTTGAAAGAATATTACAATGTTTTGAAGCTTTTTTTTTTTTGCTTATTTTACCTTGCTGTCACCAAGTGGATCTTTTATCATTTTCATTATAAATTTCCATTGTTTGAATAACTCAAAAATAATAACACGCCAATGGCTTTGCTTTGCTTAAACAAATAATATTCTAAAAATTACAGCTTATCTCACCTCCATCTTTTTAATGCGATCAGACCAGAAAAAAGAATGAATTGTAACATCTAGACGTTTCAGTAAAAGTTGAATACGGCTACGATATTCTTGAGTGAGACGAACATTTAATTCTTCGACTTTTAACCACTGTGGATCTTTTAGCGTAGCGATAAAAAGAGGTCGAGGCTTAATCGCGCATTTATTCAACTGATTTGTTACCTGGATTAGAAAATAGATAACACCAATTAAAATAATAAAAATTAAATTAATAAAAATAAACTTCTGTCATAGTATAACACTTCTATCATCTTCAATGCAAATAGGTGTAAATTAAATGAAACAGTAAATCGCATTTATTCACAATTATACACTGATAAAGACCGAGAAAATTAAGGTTGTATATCTGGTCAAAATCAAAGTTGTATATCTCGTGGATCTGGTCAAAAATGGTACTAAATTAGAATAGGAAGATAAAAACTTACCAAAGATCTAAATTTATTAAAAAGCTGATCAATAGTAAGATCTGGTGGTGGTGGACCAGATCCCAACGTTTTAAGGGCAATTTCTATATGTTCTACTTCGGCAGTTTTCTGCTGAAATTAAAATGCTAAAGAAAATATAAATTATAAATTTTTATAGATTTTATAAATTATGAATGTAATTTCTTTTTTGTATAGCAAATAAAGGATTATGTAAATTTTCTCTCTCAAAAAAAAACCTTAAGAGACAAGTTCTGAAGCCTCTGCAAAGCAATTAAACGTGCTGTTGGTATATGACCCGTTAAAAATAACAATAATTTCTGGCGACTTTCCACCGAAACAAATCTTTCTGTGATAGGTCCACGAACAAGAGAATCAACCGGGCATTCTTAAAATTTGAAGTTAATAAAAATAAATTTCATTAAAAATATAAAAAATGAAATTTTTTATTTATTTTAAATATATTATTTAATAATTAAAGCAAATAATAGGCTATTATTTACATTTAATTTATTGCTAAAATTCTTTAATTACCTTTTTAAAAATATAGTAAAATTAAGTTTCTATCTAACAAAATAGCTTTATTCTGTTTGAAGAAACTTTTCTTTTTAAATCTTCAATAAGGCGAAACTAAATAAAGAAATCAGAAAGCTGTAACTAACTTTAAAAGAATCTAAAACTCACTGATCAATAAGTTCTTTTAGCTCATTTCTTGGTAAACTTTATAATAATTTTTGTTAAACTTGTCGAAAACCAATTATTTCAACAGTAAAATAAAAGCGATGAAAAAAAATACATTTCGACTTAAAAAATACGTTTAAAAGATATGTTGGAGCAATAATATATTGCTAATGTAGTACGAGATCCACATGCATATAAATATATAGCACAGAGTATATATCTTCTTGTTGTAAGAGCGTCACCATCTCATTGGGCTCACTTCACTGGCTTATCAGGTCAGACAAATTTTACCAGAATCCCTTGGCGATGAGTCGACATAACCCGAGCTTTTGAAATAAAAGTTTAAATAGAGGTTCACGCCGAGCGCTAAAACTCTAGTATCGACTTTCGGAATTGACAGCAACAACCTATTAAGCCATTTAAGCCTTACGGCTAAATTCATTTAATGCACTTGATTTGATCCAAAGCTAACTAAAAAGGTAATATAAGCTCGATAGATTCCATATGTTGATGATTTTTAAGTGAATATGAATATCTAAATAATTTAAGCAAACCCAATTCATTAAGTAGTGAGCTTAATTCAAAAAGGAATGATTCGAGATCATCATGTTCTACAACTGCATGAACATCTAATTCGTACAGCGCTGACAGTTCACCACATAACCATACGACCAATTTTATAAAATCCTTGTTATTCAGTCCTTCTTTAACTGCAGTTGAAAGATTCCCTTTGGACAACGGACTATTATAACTGAAATATAATATAATATAATATGCATATGTAATGTCACCTATACCTTTAAAATTTAGACAATGATCTATTTTAAAAATATAATCCTAAAGAAAAGACGAAGAATAATTATGGAAATAAAATAACATAGAACTAAACAATTGTCAATCTTGGATTTACTCATGGTCAAGCATAGCTGAAGTTTCAGCTCAGCTATAGCCAAAATCCTTTCTTAGACCTGGTGAGACGATTAAAAAACCAAGAACTACCTGGCTGGAGCATTCATAATCCTATTACGTAGCCAGTAAGACTGGATTATATAAAGAAGCTACTAGCTTTGATTATGCGGATAAATTCACCCAGTGAATAGGTTCAAAATGCAAACGATTGCAGGTGCATTTGATGATTTTCAAGGAAACATCCAAGACACTGACTGACACAGTCAGAAGAGACCTAAGAGAGACATACAGGCCAGCCACAAGCAACTCAGCGATGCAGCACAGCGAAAAAAGGAGTGATTTCTATTTTCACTTTTAGATATGGCATCGAGACGAGTGGCTTAGACGAGTAGAAATACCTTATCGAAATCAGTGGATCAGATCCTGTGGAGCCATGGTGCAAGCTATGGTGCAAATGTTTAGAAGAAAGATTTACCCGAAAGAAAGAAGATCCTTACATAAAGCATCCCAGTTGAAATCGTTGGAATTCATTAAACACCACCAAACTGACAGACGCAAAAACAACTCTGCAAATATTGCAAATATTCAATTCAACGACACTAACAGCTTTTTTTATAACGACGATAATGGTTTCTTTTTAAAATCAAACAGTGGAAAGGTCAAAAGGTCAACCGATTGATATTCACAGGGAAATGCACTTAAAAGACAAAACACAAACAGTACCATCCATCTCCTTACCGCCTCCTAATTAGCCAATCCTAGTTACAAAAGCGGATTTTTTTATTTCGCAAAACCTTTTATGGCCCATGCACGAGCCGTTACCGTAAATTTATTGAAGGGCCGTATCTGGGTTCTTTTCAAACAGATTTTATTTCGGCCTGCTAAAGAAAATTTTTTAGAGTGGATTTGCTTCTTTTTTTTGTATTTTGAGGTTTCTTGTTTGGAAGTTGAGTAATCTGGTAGGGTACCTCAACTGCTTTCACTTCGGCCAGTACCAAGGTTCATTTTCAGTCCAAATGGCGCTGGGCTTCTCTTCAGTCCCTGGCAAAATTTGTCTGGTCCGCTAAGCAGTGATGTGAGCCTAGCCAGAAATTTCTGTAAAAAAATAAACTACGAATTAAATGATAAAAGCGCTTTTTTTGGTACTTTCTTTTTTATACAGTTAGGCTTTTTTTCAGTAAATATGTATAATGACGATGATGATGACGAAGAGTATTTATGCTATCGAGAAATTGACGGTGCAGTCGGCGAATTTCATGATGTTTATGGTTATTCAACCTCCGATCCATTTAATACATCGTTTACAAACGCAATGTCTGACCTTGCAAGTAGTCCACAACAGTGTTCAAATTTGAATTTCATTGCACAGCCGTCAACATCGGCTGATAATATTTCCTCACCATTCCACTTTAACAACGGTGATTTTTTTTTACATTTTTGAAAACTGAAATTTCATTTAAATGGCTTTTTTATCCAAGGTTTTTTGACGGCAAATAATTAGGCATTTTGGTCCATTAAGCCTAAATTCAGCCTTAACACGGTGCAGTAGATACTTGGTGATTACTTTTTTTCTTTTCCTTTTCTTTATTTCTTTTCAGATGGCATTTGGGAAGAACGAGCTGCAACTGATCCGTGCGAACATGATGAATTGGCAGCACTTTTGGCTATGAATGAAGCATATGATGATATACTGGATAATTTAATCGGTCGAGTGACGTTTGCTTTAGCAAGAAATAAGGAAAAACAGGTATGTTTCTTTAAAATATTTGATTTATTAGGTTGAAATTCTTTTTCGTCATTTTTTTTGTCATTTTCAATATATATTAAGCATGAGTATATGCATATAGAGCAGCGGTTCATTTTCTCATCAGACCTTCCTTAATTTCTTAAAATTAGTTTTTATTATTCTTTTTTGTAGTCTTCCAGTTTAAAATATCTAGTAAAATATTTAAAATGATATAAATAAAAAGCTAATAATCGAAATTTTCTAGAGAATATTCCTGATCAAAGCTAAACATTGAAAAGTTACATAGCTGAAAAATATCTAGGATTTCAAAATATCTCGTAATTTCTTTTTTTTTTATTTTAGATACTGATTAAGGCAAAAATGAATCAATCAGATACGAAATCAATGAATGATTTTCGAAGAAAATTGCCACTTTCAAGATTTCTACCTCCTTATTTTAGAGACAGCTATGATATGGTTTTTTAATTTTTATTTTATTAAAACTGGAGTTTTTCGTGAACGATTTCGATTTTAGATATCGCTTTAATTTTACTATAAATAATCGTAAAGCAGAAAACGGTGTAAATTGTGTTGAATTATGAGGGCTTCCTACAAAAAGAAGCTTCGCTTTTAACTTTATGAATGAAATAATTTTATTATCTATGTTGATTTGTAGAAAATATTAGTGGAAAATTAGTTTTTGAAGGGATATATTTTCAAATTTCATTTTAATAATTTTTATGTCGATTGTTATTGCGATTTCGATTTAATGCTTCTCTAAGCAACAGTCCATCTTATGGTCATATTTGTCAAATAATCAATTATTATAGGAACCGCCAATGAATTCTGAAGCGAAAGAAAAGTTAAAATCTGGCGAATATGATCCACTTATACGAGCTCCAAGGCGATGTTATTTGTTTATTTATTTATTTTTATATGTAAATTACTTTAAGATTATATGTAAGTTACTTTAAGTAAGAGTTCATGATCATTTTTATGCTTCCTCCTTTGGTGACAGTTTAGTGGAACTATGTTGTATTCTCAAATAATTTTTATTTTTAAATGCAGAAATTATTTAGTATTACGATGGGAAAATAATGTTTTGTCTTATTTCTATTAGGATAGGAGATATAGGTATTAGGATAGGTATAGGATAGGAAATTCTTTTCTACGATTTGCTTCGTTATTTTGTGATTGAAAAATACGAAATATCAGGATTTGTGAAAATAAAGGTGTTTTTTTTTAAACCTCTCGTATCTTCTAAAATTAGTTGAAAAAGTTTGGAATTTTTCATCGTTAATTTTTCTAATTTTTTTCATTTGCGTATGGTAATATTTGATTGCAGGGACGCCTAACGAATTGTTAAAACTAGAAAGTGGAGTAAGAAATTCGATTATTGAAATTCGCATATCTCCTTATATCCAAAAGTATGGTTTTTAAAGTTACTTTTTTACCATTCAAATTTCTCATTCCATAAGCGTTTTTATTTTCTCTCCACAAATAATAGAGAATTTTAAAATTTTAATTTGTTTATTTTGATTTGTTTTGTTTTGATTAATTTATTTATTTATTCATCATTTAATTTTAATTTTAATTTGTTTATTCATCATTTGACAATTTTTTTAATTCTTGACTTTAAAATTATAGAAAATAAAAATATTAATGACGATATTTTATTCAAAAAAACAAATTCTTCCGTTCGAAATAAAATTAATAAAGGCCACTATTGAGTTTCTAATTTGTTAAAGCGAAGGAAATAGCTAGCAATATCTGGAAAGTATAAAAGAAGGATGTTAATAAGTAAATCAAGTAAAATTAAATTTCCCAACGTGCACTATGGATCTTATCTGATCACTCGCATCGTGCTAAAGCGTTATCCTAGAATAATTGTAGTGCCTTTGCAACGAGTAGAAATTCAGGCTTCAACCCGTTTTCATTCTAGTAGAAATTCCGCATTAAATTTTTGGCCATTGGCAAGAAACTTATAATAAATATATAAGCGGAATAAATCAGCGAAGATTACCGTTACCAGCAGAACTCTACAACGATTGAATTTGATGGATATCAAATTTTGTTTCTCGCACGGATTCATTAGACGGCAGCCGGTGACACAAAATTTTGGTATTAAATGTTCTATTCTGTTTTTCATCTATTAGATATTGATATATTGGTCTATTGCTTCATTTATTTGACACGATGAATAAATTATAATCGTTAAAGCTTATCGCTTTATATCAACTCATCTGTTCAAATCATTTTTTATAGTCGATATGAATACGAAGGGGTGGTCACTTTTCGGAACTTATTGCAATTTAAATATAATTTGGTGCTGGCCTTTAATTTATTGTCATCGATCGATGTTTTTTTCTTGAGAACTGGTCCTTCAAGGATCTCATCTTCTGATATAAATTTTATGCAGATTTCACTTTTTGGCTGTTCACTATACCTCATATTCCATGTCATATCCCATCTAATGCTATATCCCATCTTCAGTAGCATCACTTTCAAATTGATTATACGTCTTTAGTCCCAGGTTTTCACGCGTAAAATATGATATAAGCATCCTGAAGATATCTTCATTGCATTACCCAGTTTTATAGAAGCCCTGTATTTCTGTATAAGTATTTATGATTTGGTGTTTCATTAGTTTTTAACTTTCCACTAGCCATATTTGTGCTTAATTTTCACTTTTCATGTGGCGTTACCTAATAATCTTTTCAGTGAAGTTACAGCTGTGAGATTTTTAGAATTATATAATTATAATTGCTGCCCAAAACTAAATTTAAATTATCGCAGGCGTGAACTGTATACAGAAAAAATCAACAATGCCGGTCGAGAAACCACATCGCAGCAAATTGAAGAATGGGCCCAGACAATTAACGAAATGAAACGCTTAATTAATTATCATAAGTTCATATATGTTCATGTTCTAATTTTTCCTTTCATTATCTTTAACTTTAAATTTTATTTCTTCTTTTATCAAAATTATCCTTTTTAGAAATCTTCCTGATAGCGAACTGTTAGTTGGTGATTATGCGGATATTGATTGGGCGAAACTGGCCAAATTAGATGTAATTTCATTATTTTTTTATTTTTTTTTATTTAAATTATTTCCAGAATTCTCCAATATCTTTTGTTTATACAAATATACAAATATTATGAGTTTCAGTTCCAGTGTAGCCGAACTCCAATGCAGTTACGTTTGAAATGGATTAATGAACAATGTCCTAAATGGTCAAAATCTCCATGGTCATTTAAAGAAATTGAAAAACTGCGTAATTTGACTAAGGCCAACTGGGTAAATTGGGATATAATCGCGGACAAACTTGGCACCCGTCGTACACCATTTCAGTGCTTTAGTAAATTTATGTCTGAACTTGCTTGTGATGTTTCAAGGTAAGAGTTTTTTTGATCAGCATTTTTGGATTTTTAAATTGAATTTTCGTAACTTTTTATCCGATATTAATTTTAATTTTAATGTATGAAACTCTTAGGATCGTTAAAAATTAGTTTCGTCTCTGTATTGCTCTTATCAGCAGTTGACGGTTGAAAACTTTCCGGGTGATTTCACTTTCAGTAATCAATAATAAATATTATTAAGCGCATACATAAAAATACCAAATAGAAAATTGAAACGATTTATCTGAGAAAAATTTTTTTTAATGCAAGTTGAGCCATAGGCAATTAAATAATTCTAACGAAAAATTTTTTACATCAGCATATTTCGTAATCATGGATCTTGCTGATTAACGCTTTAGGTATTCGAAGGCCTTAATTTCCCTATTATCCTGTTATCAAAGATTTGCATCTAAATTTATTTTTAAAAAAGTGAACAAATATTTTTCGTGGGAATTCCCTGCAATTTATAATTTTTATACGAAATTCTAGTTGGAATTTGTTTATATTCAAAAACAAATTCGGGCTTTCGAATCTTTTACACATCTTTTTCTGACTTTTGTCTTTAATTCTTTTTAGTCATTACACCAAAATCTGTAAATATATTAAATATATCTTAGAAAATTGAGGGCATAGTTGCAGTGGGTTAAACGCCTAGTAGCATTGAGCTACACCATTTACTACTGGTTTAACTGCTTCAGTTTTTTGTCAGGCATTGTTGAGAAAGAGTATGAATTGTTATTGTTGCGCTACTAAGAAATTTTGGACCGGTGAATTTTCGGTTCTTGCCGATATAAAATAATTCTTATCTATTGCTACTTAATCCTATGATCTGTTAAATAATTTTTTTCAGTAATCAACTTGGATTGACTACACTGTAACATATCTGATATCTACCCTTTTTATCCTTTTTTGAACGGATCAATTTACACATTGCACCTTTTTTATTTCGAAAAATCTAATATTTATTTAGATTTTTTTCATTTCAATATATAAAAATTATATAAGTTTGTAAATTTTTAATCGAATTATAAAGAAAATTTTTATAGGCCATGGACCAATGAAGAAGATTTCCGTTTGGTGAATCTTGTACCGATTTTAAAGGAAAGTGGCTATGTACCTTGGTATAAAGGTATATTGTATTTGAAACTTTTAATTCATTATGGAAATAATCTAGGCTCCTTTATTACATGCTGTTTCTTCATAGCTTCTTTTTCTGGAGAATAAGCTTGATTGAAGGCAAAATTATAATTTTTGTTGATTTGCTTCGAGAAATTTTTTTTATTTTTAGAGGAATTTTATTTTTGACCAATTTTAAAGAAAATTTTATGGTTTTCTTAATATACACACTGGTTTTATGATAATTATATAGATACTTTAATACTCTAATAAATTGATCAAAATGGAGATTTTTCTTTTTCAGTGTCTATGATCATGCGCGGTAGAAGCGCACAGCAATGTTACTGTCGATATAGACGAGCTCTTGATCCAAGTTTGAAATCTGGTAGATGGTCTGAAGAGGAAGACTTGGTTATTTTTTTGAGGAATTTAAATTAAATTAAAATCAAAATAAATAGTGCCATACCATTTCATAGTTTTCAATATTTTTACCATGAAATGATTATTTACATAGAAGTCAGCCAGTCCTAAGCAAATCATTTTTTAATTTTTTGGCGTCTTCATTATTGTCACTTTTCTTCATTGCATTGTTATAGCATTGATTCAGATGTTAACTTGCGCTGTTTGTCGTATTGGTACAAAAAATTGGCTAAAAGTGGCCAGTTATGTCCCAGGTAGATCTGATTCTCAATGCAGAGAACGGTAAATCGTTTGCTTTTTTTTTCATTCTAGTTATTTAATCATTTTCTTGAAATTGAGCGTTGTTATATTAAAAACGGTTGAGAGGGAGATATTACATGAAAAAATTTTTGATTTTCCCGGTTAAGGTGGGTGAATGTGCTTGATAAAAATATCAAGGATGAGCAATGGACTGTTGCAGAAGATACGAAACTTGTTGAAGCAATAAATCGATTCGGCCGAGGTATTTTTTCAAATTATTTCGACGAATTGTCGCATTATTTCACGACAATTTTTTTAATTGAAATGCGTTCACTATTTTTGGTTAGGCCCAAATTTGACCACGTTTATATCAAGACCATTTATATCATTAAATATTAGTCACTTTATTTTTTTAGTTTTTTAATTTTATTAGTTAATATTTTCCGATTATTTTAGTAATAATATTTTTGTAATAATATTACTTAATTTTTTTAAATTTTTGAATTGGAATTACAAAATAATTGATAGGAGGTTCTCATTTCAAGGAAATCTTTCATTTTTAATTTTTCATGAAATCCTTAAATTTTTCTTAATAATAAGAGACTAATATTAAGAGATTCTATTTTTTGATATTATATACGATTTATATTTAGGTGAATGGTCTCAAATTGCGACTTGTTTGCCGGGAAGAACACCACTTCACTGTAAAAATCGTTACAGATCTCTCGCAGCTGCAAAAATGAGGGTGTTTCCCTATTTATTTTATTTGAAAATTTCAATTCCTTAGGTTGATATAAGCAAGATTAGTCATTTTTGTTTTATGACTTCATTTTTTGAAATTTTAATTTATATTAATTATTATATTAATTATATTCAATAGAAAGTAAACAAAAACTAATAAAATAATGAAAAAAATGTAGCTAAAAGGATAGATATGACAGATTTTTTAAAAGGGCAAATTGCTTGATTTAACCTGATTTTTTGACATAAACTGTACGTAAAATTTCAGTTATTAAATAAATTATTATTATTGGAGGAAAATCTTTTCCAGATATCCAATCTGTTTGATATTAGTCCTTTGTCGATATTGCGTCCTTATGATTATAAGAAAAGAATTGCAAGGCGTGAGAAGGTAATATTTATAACTGTATTTTCCCATATTTATTTCTATGCAATAAAATAAAGTATTTAAATAATGGTTAAGCTCAATTAAATATAAGTAATTTGTTGATTATTTTTAGGTGAAAGCTCAATTTTTAGCGCTGTTGGCAGCAGATGGTAACATAGAAGCAGCTGAACAAGTGCTAAATCGTTTTAATATGGTATTATATTAATTATATTAATTATTTTATATTTTATAATTATTATAATTATTATTAATTATTATATTAATTATATTCAATAGAAAGTAAAAAAAAACTAATAAAATAAAATAATGAAAAAGTTGTAGCTAAAAGGATAGATATGACAGATTTTTTAAAAGGGCAAATTGCTTGATTTAACATGATTTTTTGATATAAACTATACGTAAAATTTTTTTTATAAATAAATATTTTTTAAAATATCCTTTAGTTTTTTTCGCTGGTTTTCAAGTAATTCGAGTGATGCTGGCCACCCCCTTATGCCAGATGACTCCCTGGTAAAATTTATCTTATCCAACAAAGCTGGCGGGGCGAACTTGTATAGAAATAATGAATTCTCTTCAGAAAAAAATCTAATGGTATATCATACCAACCATGATGCTTCCAGCCACTCGATAGGAATCTTTCAAGACAAATTTGGGCGTTTTTGGAAGTCCCTATGTTTTAAGCATGTTTGGATTCTTTTATTTCAAAAAAGAAACATTTACAATTTTTTTAGAGTGCTATAAATATAGGAGATATAGGAGTTCAATTACCAGTTAATCAACGCGATCAATTTTCCTCGAACTTGCTTAACATTGAAAAGAATGCAGTGACTACGACTATTGACGATAACCCCGATGGAATGTTGCCAAAAGATATGGAAGCCGAGAAGTAAAATTTTGGATCTGGATTTTCCTATTTCTCCTACATTCCTATTTTGACTTCTTTTTCTTTGAATTAAATGAATTAAATGAAAAAATTGATTAAAATTTTTGGATTTTAAACGATATTTATACATAGTGTTTCTCTTATATATAGTTCTAATTTTTAATTTTTTAATAAATTTTGTAAGTTTTAAATTTTTTTTGTTTTTTAAATTTTCTAATCGGTCTATATCAAATAGAATTGCTTCCCTTTTTACTATGTCTATGTATATCTATACCTTTCATTAAAAGTGGAATATGGATGGCTAATGGAGATTTACTTATGCCTTCACTATATCACTTCCTAACAAAAGAATCGTTAGCCAAACCAAAGATTACGTACATTGTTTCATAACAATTTTGTTTTTTTTTAGAGATATGTTTAAAAAATTATTTATATTTGAAATCTTTCTTGACTTCTAAGAAATTTTACCGCGAAAACGTTAGTTTTTATTAATGAAGTTATATTTCAGATCTGATTATTCGCAATATGTTACAGATTTTGCTATATTAGATAAGAAATTGAAGCATCCTAAATACATTCGCCTACGCTCCACTTCTTTGTTAAATGCAGATGAAAAATGCCACTTTGATGAAAAATTGGCAGAGCTAGAAAATGAAGAAGTTCAAAAGAGAATTTTTAAATAAATTTTTAACGATTAAATTAAATTTTATTGATCCAAGCAATTAGTTCCACATCTTAATTTTCTAAAAGTTACGGCCATTCTAGGCGAAACGACAATTTTTAACTGATTCACTGTGTAATTTAATCGAACGCATTGAAAGCACAAAGAGTCAATCAAATTTATTATCGATGAAAAGAATTGTTCTGTCCAATCAAATCAAGGATATTTTTTATAAAGTAAAGGGATTTTTTGCTATACTTGATCTTCATAAATGATTTTCATGATATACCTTTCGAAAGTTCTTTTAAAATTTTTATCGGAATTCACAGTATTTGTTTTTTTCTGTTTTTTAAAATTGTTTCAGTTTTTTTGATTGCAAAATTTTCCGTTAATGTTTTAAAGCGATTTTCAGATTTTGATTGAAGAAATCAATGACAATATTGCTGAAAATAAAAAAATGATGCCACTTTGGCCGTGCATAGCTTCAGTCTCTCTCAGCAATTCTATTAAAGTCTTATATTTGCTTTTTATTTGCTATATTTAATTTTGACTACAAATCCGACTGGAAATTTTTTTTTTAAAAGAAATCCATAAAAATCGAATTTCATTAGGAAAATTTTTTTTATTTAATTTTTTCTTTATTTAATTTATTTAATCTTTTTTGTAAAGATTTCTATTTTATGTTATTTATTTCCAAAATATTTTATTTTCAGGCTTTCCGACCAAAACTTTGTGAATTGACGGAAAAGCATTTTGATCGATTTGAGCCGGTTATTTTTTAACTCAACTGCATTTCTCTGTCTTTTTTTTGCATTTTTGGTTTTTTTGCAAAAATCCATTTTACTTTTTTGTTTCATTGCCTTTTCACATAATTTTAGTTATTCATAACTAAGATTTTAGGGTACTGATTTTTTCAACATTCGTCTATCTAATCAGATGGTACAAGAACCAGAATATATTATGTTGAAAGTAATTTTTTTTCAAGTTCAAGGAGTAGAATGGTTCAATGAGTTGTTCAATCATTTTAGAGCACCATTCCCGATATCTCTCAAAAATTGGGGTGGTGATGGCAGCTTATTTAATTATTTTCTATCGCCAAATGACTCCTTGGAAAAATTTGTCTGATTCTATAAACCAGTGACGAGCCTAAGCAGACATTTTTATGACCAAAAATTTCAAGAAAAAAATTTTAGAAAAAAAGTTTTACATTAAAATAAATTTTTGGAGCATTTATTTTTTCTGGAACATTTACCATTATTTTTCAAAAATTTTTAAGAATTTCAACCATATGTCATCTTATCTTAAGATCTTAAGATTCAATTACAATTTATTATAATAAATTATTATAATTTTAAATTGCAGCAGATATTAAACTCGATTCAGTAATAGGACTCACAGTACATTTTGCAGGCCAAGTTACGTTCATTATTATTTTGGCCGATGATGTTGGATAGAGCGATTGAAAGTGAAGAATCTGCTAATAAACGTGTAATGCTTCGTCGCAGAGCTGATGAACTGGATGCAGAACGAGAAAAATTATATTTCCTGAACCAAGAGCATGATCTGCAAGATGATTCGCTTGATCGTTTGCAAAGGGAATCTAATGCTACAGTTAAAGATTTTCTACTGAAATTTGGAAATAGAGATGTATGTTTTTATCGAAATTTTTGGAATCTATTTCTCATTCGTACATGTTTACAATAGGCTCCTGAAATGTTTTTTACATTAATTATAATATATTATTATATGTTATAATATATAATATATTATTCATTTTTATGCTAATTGACTATACTTTTTTCTGTTTTATCAATATATCCAAAAACGTTTGGAAATATTGTTTTTATTCACTTATTACTTATCACTTCATCCTTTCTAGAAATTCAAGCGACTTGAAACTCGTTTGGCAAGAATTGATCTCTGCATTAAAGCAGTTTGTGATAAAG
The DNA here is from genome assembly GCA_900625125.1 of Dracunculus medinensis. Taxonomy (NCBI): domain Eukaryota; kingdom Metazoa; phylum Nematoda; class Chromadorea; order Rhabditida; family Dracunculidae; genus Dracunculus; species Dracunculus medinensis. Next base: position 692,472 of record UYYG01001170.1, read on the forward strand.
TTGATGCTATATACGAGCGCGAATTTTCAGATAAGGCAAGTTGAATTTCGTTATTAATAAGTTGAATTTGAGTAAAATTTAAAATTTTTTTGCTTTAAAAATTTAGCTCTCTTTTAATCTTTCTATTAATCTATTTCGCTTTGTTGCAGAAAGATAATAAAGATAATACAAAAAATTATGAAAAATCCGGAGATGATTCAAACTATATAAAAAATAGTGGCGAAGTCGAAGCTGACACATCTGTAATAGGTGATCAAGAATTTGAACGTTACAGTTTTCAAAAATATTTATCATATTTTTTCAAACTAAGGTTTTTACTTTGTCGTCCAGAAAATGAATTCATTTTTTTATATTTTCAGATTTATCGAAAGAAAACTGTGATGAGACTGCAATGAGGATGAGAAAGAAAAGAGAAAAGGAAGTGTCTAGTAAAAAGCGAACAGCTAAACAATTTATTAATTCAGAACTGTCAAAAACCATTGAAAAATCAGCGATTAAAAACAAATATCGAAACATTAGAGCGGGAAAATGTAGAGTTAAATCTGAGAATTCTGAAAATTTCAACTCGAACAATCTAGGCAGTGGTGAAGTTCTCTTAAACATATCAGAGGTCAATACAGAAGTGGATAAAGACATAAACCAAGAAATAGTGGACATTGTATTAAAAGGCACCGAAACTAATGACACTGATAATAAAAATAAGATTGTTGGCAAAGAAGAAAAAATTACAAGGCAAAGAAGATCCGAAAGATTAAATAAAATACGTCAAACGGCAACAAATAACAAAGCTATTGAAAATAAAGGAGATGAAGGGAGACAAAAAAGAAAGCGATCTTCTGTTAACAGTTGCGAAAATTGGAAGAAAAAACGGTCGAAAAAAATTTAAAAGGGTGAAAATTTCTGTTCGATCATTTTGTGAGAAATTCTAATTCAGGCAATAGATACTGCAAAAAAAAGTGGTGAAAAGAGTTTTGCAGGTCGTATTATATAAAAAGCTCGAGTAGGTGAAAAAATGAAGAATTAGATATTTCTTTGAAGAAACTATTCGGGCCTAGGCGCTTGTGAAAATATTTGTAAGTGCCACCGTATCACCACACATTCGCAAAAGGGATGAGAAAAGGAATAGGGAAATAAAATTCCACAATTATTTACTAAACAAGAATTCGTTTGTTGATAAGATTTCACAGGATCAATAGAAGAGATTCTTTTTTTCTGTTTATTTGTTCCACATTTTATTTTTTTGCTAATGGCACTGAACGATTTCTGGTTCGTTTGACTATTGAATGTTAAAATGAAATCCTTTCGCTAAAAAATCATAGAAGTACGGGAGAGGATTTTGATATTGTAAAAATATAGGAATTGAACTGTATTGCTTAATCTCAGCCAAAGCAAAAACCATGCATTTCTCATGTATTTTACCTAATATATTTTAAGTAGGAAATTTTTGTACAGAATTTGAATATTTATTTCTAAAATTGATGGAATTTTCGTTTTTATTAAAATGAAGTAAAATTTTCTTATTCATCTTGTTTTTTGCATTTTTCGATCAATTTTTGGCGATTTCATTTTTCACTGTTTAAATCTATTAAAATCTCATCAATTTATGACATTTGAAATTAACGAGGATTTTTATATATTGGGTAAGGATGGTTTGAGCCGTCGGCTGAGCCGTTGGTGTGAAGTGTGTGCCAAGCGTGCTTTTTACTAGGATTAAAGTTATTCTAGTTGTGCAATGGTCTCGAAAGACGAAATAAAAAAGTTGATTGAAAAAAGAGATAAACTGGATCAACGGATTGCCGAAAATGAAGAAATTTTGAAAGCGGTAATGACTTTTTGATAATTTGGCAAAATCAGTTTTGCTGCTTTATATATTGCGAGGTGCTCAGTTTAATTTTGTGTGCATTTTTTGCAGAACGGAGTTGATATGAAAACTGATTTGGTTGATGAGGAAGGTTATCCGATCGCTAGTGTGGATATAATGGCGGTGCGTCAAGCTCGAAACATAATTATTTGTGCAATGAATGACAGGAATCAACTGACATCTGATATTGAAAATGCGTTACATGAATTGCATGCGCAAGTTAAAGACTCCTTGGACGAATCGAGGTACCCATTGAATTTAACTAATTTGAATGAGTTGCACATCTTTGAATAATTGAAATAGTCGAGATCATTGTGAAATTGAGATATTTTCTGAGATATTTTAATTGATCGAAACTCGAATTAGCCGCGTTTCGAATCTAATTTATGGGTGTTGTCCGCCGTAATTTTTTTTTCCTAAGATTCATCATGTCTGGTTAGGCTCATTTGGCTGGCTTTTCGGATTAGACAAATTTTACCAGAGAGTCACTTGGTGATTGGTGACAGAAGTGTTTGTGAGTCATCAATATTGTCCGGATTTTTGAAAAAGACAGGTCCAGTCTTGATGGAACAACACTGGCACTTCAAAAGCAACAACCCAGTGAGCCATTCCTTTCCTAGCTGTATAATTGTTATTAAATTATTCTTCATCCTAGTCTGTTTTATCTTTTCGTTTTCACGTATTTTTGTTCATAGATAAAAAGATTTGATTAAGAATGATTTTATCGCCTTACTTAATTGTAGAGATGAGGTACCATAGTAAAAATCAGTTTTTCTATGGCACCTTATCTTTATAATTTACATATTTTTCTTTATTATGTAGGGCCTTCCAACCCAAATTTGATAACGTTTCGTTTATTTTAGGCAACAACGATTTATTTTATTTTTATCTATTTTTATCACTTCTCATTTAATTTTAGCATCACGATTCATTTAATATTGATAAAAAAGGACAAAATTTTCTTTTAAGCGGTGAATACCAGCAAATGATAAAGTATTGTTAATTTTGTGCATAAAAATCGAATATTATATGCTAAATATAATATCCTGAAATCTCGAGGCTAAGAATAGGCCAATAGAATACATCCAACAAGAATTGAATAAATAAAGATGATCGTAGATTTTATTAGGAACTTTATTTCCTACACACCAAGAAAAGAGGGTCTCCATTCATATCAACGAGGTTTCCATTATTAAAAATCATTCAAAATCATTTTTTAACATTAGTTTTTGTATTTTTATATTTTCAATAATCCTACTGACTTTAATTTCGGCTTTTGTGAATTTTATGGATGAGAAATTCTCTACCTTAATTTTTCATTAGGTCATTTATTTCTTAGCCCGACTTTGCCATCTGTGCATCGGATAAGCAATCGGCCTTTTGCAAAAATCAAGCAAGTCACTCCCGGATCACCTGCGGCAAATGCGGTATATATCTTTTTCTTTTATTTTGGAGTGTTATTTCAAGTGTTTCAGCTTTTAGCTTTTCAGCTTTTCCTCATTTTGATTAACTATTTCAAATTTACTTTTTATTATTGATGACAAATTGCTTTAAATTTCTGAATATTTTAGGGTTTAAAAGAAGGTGATTTGGTAATACAATTTGATTCGTTACATGCTGACAATTTTAATGATATTAAGCAGTTGAAAACAGTTGTCGAAAATTCGATTGGGGTGATCTCTTAAAATTTAAATTTCATTTTGCATTTAAATAATATGTTTAAACTTGTAAGTTAAATCTTAATCTACCAGCTTTTTCTTTAAAATTAATTTTTTAAAAAACTTAAAAATTTATGAATTATAAATTATTGTTACAGAAAATCATACGAATAACTGTCACTCGACAGTACGCACCTCATAAGCTTGAGCTTATTCCTAGCTTATGGTCAGGACCAGGTTTCCTTGGCTGTTCTGTTCTTCCGCTTAATTCTGCACAAGTCATTTAGGACCTAACCAATGGACCTTTTTGAGTTATAATCATATGTAATATAGCTGCGATAACTCTTGAGAAAATGGATTGCGTTCAAAGCAGTGTTTCATTTGTGTCTATAAATTTTTTTACTTTTTGTTTTTTCTCTCTTACAGAATTTCATTATTTCGTAGAGAAAGAATGAAAGAGAAATATAAATTATCATCATTTATCTTGGAAATACAACTAAATTTTTTGAATATGACTGGTTACGGATCTACATATGGATGGTCGTGATAAACTTCCAATAATAATTACTGGTTTGCCAAAAACCAGTCAGCAGTCTGAATTTTGTTTCCAAGTTTTCTTCTTTCCTTCCTTTCATCTAACTAATAGCTCGTACATGGTTATGTACATGGAATTTTTGTTTTCTTTTGCTTATGTACTATGCAAAGCTATTATATAACGAGATTAACGTCTCTTCTTCGAGTTGATTTCAAATTGTCATTTGGCTAAATTCATTCATTCTTTTATAAATGTCTTGTGATTTTTTTAGAGGTATTTTTAATCGGTGTTAAAGAAATATTACATAATTTTATCTCCCGTAAAATTATTCTATTCCATTTTATCATTTTTTTTGTTTTTCATATTTTTAATAATATTAAATAATTTTTAATAATATTTAATATTAATATTAATTAATATCGATGTATATGTATAAATATCTTTTATAAAATTTAAAACAAAATTGCGTTTTGTGAATTTGAATGGGATGGTTGCCTTTCGTGAAAAATATTGCTTTTCGATGGATTAAGTTGAGAAGATGTGAGGCCTATAAATTTCTTCGTTAATAATGTTCGTACATTTTTCGTCTTCCTTTTATCGTCCTCACAATTAATGCCAAAAGGACAATGGTAAAGATGATTACTAATTGGGTTCGTTGACAGAGTGATCCAGTCATTTATAGGATGTTGACATTTACTGAATTCCCACATCTGAAAATTTGAATTTTTTGACAAAAATTTAATTTGAGTATGACCTTTTCAATGAATTTACAATTTTTAAGGTTTAAGGCCTCCATACTATGAGTTATGCCTATACTAAAGGCGACAAAAAGAAATCCACAAAACATTCAGGTAAAACCGTAGGATGAGAATTTTTTGTCATAGACTGGGTCGGTGGTGGATGTGAGTCACAAATAATAGTATCCTAGGTTTCAACACGCCGAGGAACAGAGACTTAACGCTGAATGTTTCAGCCAAAGCAATGCCCAGCTCTAACCAATTGACAAAAGCCAGTTAGCTGAAATTGCATGAAATAATTAGTGAAATGGTGGTAGCGCTGGCGGTGATTTATAATGTAAAGAAATGTGAAACTTACGAAACATTTTCTAAACCAATGATTTGTATCTGATTTCATCCATTTTATATGCACCATTGCCAAGTGATTGAAATAAATGAAACAGAATTTACGCATTTGTCGATTAACAGCTGAAAGGCAACGAAGTGAACCACTGTCGAGATAATCAACGATTGCATAAAGCACATCGAACGGCATTTCACACATCGAATAAATCGTAGCGTTTGGCTCTTCGTGGACGTTTTCCACCTCCGAACCGCAGTGAACCACACTTGACGTATACGAATTGTATCTAAAAATTAAAGCATTTGAATGCGGTCGTTGAAGTAATCAACGGAGACTTCTTGTAAACGCATCATCACCATTCGCCACAGTTCAAGTGCGCGAACTGCAGACTTGTCCTGCAGATTTGTGTATGTCCTGGCACACATTCTGATTTATGTGGGCATAATTTCCTACGTAATGCATAATGCGTAATACAAGGCCTTCCTATTTTATTTTAACCTTTAACCCTGAAACTAAATGAATGGCTTTTCAAAATCGAGTGAAAATCAATCTGTTTATTTATTATTTTATGGTTTCTTTCTACTGAACTATTTCGCCCTCTTCGCTTTTGCCGTTCGATGACATCGACATTCGGCGAAGCGAGTTAGCCGAATCCGAACGCCACGAGTCATCTAAAGTTCATCTCTCCAATTTAGCATTTTTTGCTCATCGAATAAATTCATCTGACCTTAATGATCCCCATTTAGGCTTTTTTTTGTGGTAATAAAATGGACATCCGGAAGGAAACGAAGGACATCTACCGATAAATTCATCATTTTCCATATGCGAAAATTTATAATGATTGCTATATTCATCTCGACGATAACAATCGTTACAAATGAACGTGTAAACTGCAATTCCTTTTCGTACGAATGGCAAATTCTCATCCTTCTTAACAAACATCGATATCCTTTCTCGAATAATGTTCACCTATATCATAAATTATTATTTCAAAAGAGTACACGAGCAAAATTTTTGGTTCAAGAATTTTACTGTCGACCTAATAAAGACCCTAAAATCCTAAGTCTGAGGTCCTAGTGTGAGGACTTTATTTTAGTGTAATGATAGATTCCAATCAAAAGGATTGCAAATGAAGAATCGCAGAATGTGCTTTTAATCGAGCTCTTTCCCCCCCCCCCCCCCCCCTCCTAGCCGATACAATATAAACTACCATATTTCCAATCAAACTAACCAAAATGTGACAAAGAAACTGAAAGAAAATCTATTTACAAAAATTCTGCGTTCAAGATAAAATCGAGGAATTGAAGTGATTTGAATTTGTGGCAAAATTGCATCCAGATTGTCTTTTTCCGACTGAATGTAATTTCCAAGTGTATGTAAGTGTTGACTTGATGGATCCGTTTTGCAAATGTAGCAGTTTTCGAACGGTGATTTCTTTTTTTTCAGTTGCAATGCCTCAGAAAAATAATAAATATAAATTTTCGGTAAAAGACTATGAATGACTATGGGTAATTACTAAACCAACTTTTTTAGGAATCACCCAAAGTTTTAGGAATTTTACATTTGTAATGAAGAAATTTCAAAGAAATTTTTGACCAAATTGGCATTCCCAAATTTCAATGTATCATAAGTTTTAGAATGAAAGTTCTGGCGAAAAAATTCTACCTTAGCTCGATTTTCATCATCACTACTATCTTCATCAATGAATGTTTCTTGCTTTTGTAATGCGATCCTTAGAGGTAACGGAGGGTGACAAGGATTATGATAATCTGTTAGGCGTTTACGATCTTGGCGACTTGTGCGATATGAATCAAGTAAAACTTCCTGAAAAACGGCAAAATATGTCATAATCCAGGCGGTGAAAAATCTTGTTTTGATGCGAGCACTCTGTGATTTGATTCAAGCTGGTATTGCTTTAGCTTCACCTTAAAAGATAGTGGATTCGCTGATAAGTAAGGTTGGGAATTTCGGCGGAGTTGCCATTCTTTTTGCTACCATTAGTCCACTTTTAAAGACAATTTTGGTTGTCGGAGCCACAATGTTCCTTTCTCAGCCGAAATCAAATTTAAACCAAAATCAAGTAAATCGTTAAACAAATTGTTCAAAGTTCTTAATGCTTTTCTTGCATTTACATAATAATAAAGAAATTATTACTGCAAAACTGGTTTTACCTGATCTCGAACAGTCTCACAAATGTCAATCTCTGATGCATCGATACGAATTCGATCGCTAAATTTGTCGAGGCCCTTTGCGAAGCGTTTCATTTTACGCTTTGCATAGCTGCTAACCACTTTCCGATTCCACTGAATGGCACAGACGACTACCGAAGCGCAACATCTGTGCAAATGTGTAGCAATTTTATCTCGAAAAATACGTTTCCTACATCCATACGTGCTATTCGGACAATATACCAACACCTTTAAGCGTGTTTCTAACTTAGCTGGTGAATTAATGTAGGGTGGATTGGCTTTGTGGGTTGTTTCAAAAGTTTAAACGATCATGGAAATGACCATAAAACGGCCTATAAGGTGAAATTAGGCTATTTCACCATAAATAAGCCATCGTTTAGCTGCGATTGCTATGATTCACCCGTCAGCCAATTTTTAAATAAAGGCTTTGCCAATTTAAAAATAAATAAATATTGTTTAAATGGTAATGTAAAAAAAATCACCTTAGGGCATATAAGAAAGTGGTCTTCTAATTTGCACGCATGAAGTCGAACAGAACATTCCGGGCAACAAATAATAAAACATTTATTGTAGTTACAGTCAATCCGATAACAATAAATGCAGTGTAAATGATCATCGATTTCCAGAGAAGCATCCATAATTTCAGCGAAATAAATTGTCCGCGAAAAAATGGCAAATTCACTGAAAATTCTCTTAAATTCTTAAAAATTTGTGCAATATTACATTTTAAAAAAGCGTTATATTATATTATAAGAATTATCAATAAAATTTATTTACAACTTTTAATGAAAAAATTTTTAGATTGAAAAATTTATTTATTTATTTAACCTTTGATAGTTTTGATAATTCTTCACCGTTGATTTGATTTTAAAAAATGGTGTCAACAAGAATTTTTTATTTTAGTACCAAAGGCTTCGATCGACAACCACTTATTTCTGTTGATAAATTTATCCTAACACGAGTAAATAATTTTTCATATAAAAGTATGAAAATCTTGTTTTCTTCGTTGACGAGAAACTTAATTTCGACCTATACAGCAGACCCATTGCAATTTTAAACCCCATACTTATCAGTAAGATTGCTTTCTTAAAATTTATAGGTCTAAATTTAGATTACAGCAAATTAGCAAAGTTAGAAAGAGAATAGAAATATATCGCTTAAATCCTAGGCTCTCCTTTAGAGAGACGCTTGGTCTCTACTACTTTCTTGGCCAAATTAAAACTAAATCTATACAACCTTGATTTACTAATAGAAGAATTAAACAAAATTTGAAGATTTTTGGAAGATTTACAAGATTTTATTCCGTCAAATCAAATTAAACTGTGCTAATTATTATGATTTCCACTTAAATTTTAATACCAATAGAAGTAATGACCTGAAATTACAAAACCATTAGTATTAATATGTGGTGAAACGAGGTACCATGGGATTTCTTACCTCATCGATTTTAAAACCAAAAATCTATCACCATCCACCATCAGCAAGATATCGCTTTTCGATCTTCGGTTCGCATTTGTATTTAAATGAATATTTTTAAAATATTTATAAAATATTTATTAAAATGAATTTTTAACATATTAATAATATGATAAAAAAATAAATACAATAAATTGTAAAAAAATTTTATTTGTGAATTTTAATTTTGTTAATTTTGCTATTTTTTTAAAATTTATTATTTTAATTTTATTCTTTGATTGAATTTAATTTTATTAATTGTTAATTATTAATTTTTATTAATTATTAATCCTTATAATATAATATAATTAGTGCTGAAACAATTTTTAATTATAATTTTTAAATTTAATAAGATGAATTTAAATTTAATTAGCTAATAATAAATTTAAATTATAAAAATAATATTAATTAAAATACCATTAAGTAAGAATGAAATAAATAAAGTTTTAAGGGGATCAATGACTTCATCATTATCACTAAACAACTGCGATAACCGCCCAGTTTTTTCCTAAATTATCACCGAACTTTGACCCGAGGATGACTTTTGTGGAAAAAAATACTAAAAGCGATTTAAAAAATTGCCGAATGGGAAAAATCTAAAATTTACCAAGAACGTAATCAAGTAATTTTTTAAAAATTAATGTTTCGAACATTCACTGCAGAAAAATTGGGGAGAATAAGGGATAAAAGTTATAATCGGATCGCAGTCGACTTCACCATTATTTATTGATCAGAAACATTACACTGTAACCCTGCTTTTCTTGTTATCATTTTATTATTTTCATTACTATCACTGATTCCTTTTTTTAAAGAAACCTCACCATTGGAGTCGCTCGACTGGCTTGCCGCACTCGACAAATATGCCGGGGAGTCGATGGAAGCACACGTGAGTCACCAGCAGCACTCCCATTTTTGGACCTCAATGGAACTCCCGCCGGTAATAGAACGTCAGCATCGCCACTCTAAATTAGAGCAACAACCCACTGAGCTATTCCTCTCACCAATATTGTTGATTATTGCCATTAATTATTGCAATTTCTTATTACTATGATTAGTTATTAACATTAATAACATTTTATTCTATGAGCATTTTGTTATTATTCTATTATAAATTTATTGTTTATTGGTATTAATATTATTATTGTTTATTAATTATTAATTATTATTATTTATCATCATTATTTGTCATTATCATCTGCATTACTTATTATTGTTTTTTATAAGAACGCTCACAACTCTCACTGTTGGTTAGACTTCCTCAGCTGGCTCATCCGATTTGCTGAGGAGTCACTCAGAAGTGCAGGTGAGTCGCAAGCATCTCCAGGATTTTTGGAAGTTTACTCGTATCGAGAACTCCAGCACTGGCGTTTCGAATTGAGCCATGCTACGCCAATTATTATTTATTATTTATTTTTTATTATTAATAATAAATAATTTTTAATAATTTAATAGTCTGTTAACAATTAACAATTTTTATTTATCATTATTAGTACTGTTACTGTTACTGTTGTTATTATTGCAAATATTGTTGTTATGTTGGTAAACCTCTTGGTTGAAGAGTATTGAAAAAATATTTTATCAGAATAATTTATTACTGAATTTTATTTTGTGCAAAGTATTTATATTATCAATGAAAAAATATCGGATGAAAATGGTTTCGGTAAATTTTTTTTTTTAAACTTCTTGTCGAAATCGTTGTGGCATTACAGAGGGTTTGTACAACTAGATATCAGATTATTTACAGGATTGATACTGATATCTGCTCGTACCAATAACTCTTTTTCAATGGCTCCAGTCAAATCAGGCGTAAATCCCTCAAAGTAGCAATATCGCATCATTATCACTTTTCTTATTATATGCTAATGATATCATCAAATTTGTGTTAAATTCTATCATTTATCTTTATGTGAAGGCTGTAAAATTTATTATTATCATGGTAGATCGGATAGCAATTTTTTTTTTTTTCACTAGAGTGCTTCACTAGACAACTGGTTATACGCAAATTATTTAGAAGTGTGGCGCATTACATAAAAATTTGAAAGGAACTCATCTCTCTAATCTCTTTATTAACGGTAACATTTTTTTTTTTTAAAGAATTTTACCATTACTGATTAAACTAGTTGCACTGGCTTGTCGACTGGACAAGTATGCCAGAGAGTTTCTTGGCGATAGAAATACGAGTCGCCACCATCACCCAGATTTTTGGACAGGTTCATTCCTGCTGGGAATTGAAACTTAGTATTGGCGATCTAGATTGAGCAACAACCCACTAAGCCATCCTATCCTATTAATGGTAACAGTCAGACGAGTCTCGAATATCTCAGACCTTGGCATAGTTGTGAATGAAAATCTTGTTTTCGACTTTCACTGCAAAACCAAAGTAAAAAAGTCCTCAAGAATGTTAAATTTTATGCTTTCTTATCGAAACATACAAAGCATTCGTTCGGCCTCTTTTTGAGGGCAATGCACTGTTGTTCTCCGAGATATGCAAATCAAGTATCAAGTAAATTAATTGGAGGACTCCAGAAATATTTTATACATCTATTTCTACATTCTTAATCTCAATTATAACTCCAACTATATAACGTAAACTCCATCTTTGCCGAATTAAACATTTATAAAATTTATAAAATTAAAAAATTCTATATGGTTGCATTAAATTAGATTGTAAAATATTTTAGATAAAATTTCAACCCAACAAAGTCTAAGGGGCTAAAATTATCAAAACTTAAATGCAAAATAAAGCATTACATTTTCATTCGCACCATGAATTACTGGAATAAATTTCCAAATGACGTAATTTGTGCATCACCCTTAGCTATTTCTAAGATTAATGATATTAATGATATCATCATCCATGATATTATTTAAAAAATTAAAATTACAAGGTATTTTGAGATATTTTGAGACCTTCATCATCTATCATTTATCATTTATATACTGTAATATGTATCAGTAATACATTCAGTTCGACGTGTGTTATTCTTTAATTTCCCTTTATTTGTATCTTTTTTTACATTGATCACATCTCTTGATCACATTCCTTTGGTATTTTATGTATTTATCACTAATTTCCTTCATTGACACCTTATTTTATCGTTATAAAAGCACATAGCACTTGTCATCCTGTTGGTTGCTTCAAATAAATTATAAATAAAACAGTTCGAACTATATTGAAATATCAAATATCGAAATATATTGAAATAACATTTTGCATACGATAAGCAGGCGAATAAAACCATATGCTTGTATAAAAAATTAAAAATAGAAAAAACAGAACAAAAAATTAGTATTTAAAGAGTAAAAGTATTGGGAATATATAAACCTATTGGAACGGAAGCGAATACAGTAGGAAGAATGGATTGAGAATTTATTTGTATTAAATAAAATATCTGGAATAATTTTGTTTAAAGATAAATAAGGATGGTGCAAAATTCCATCGCTTATTCTAATAGGTAATTCTAAAGAAAAAAATTACCACAAAAAAAAGCCACAATTTAAATTTGAAAAAAGGTCCAATAGGACTTCATACAGTCGTCCATGTCGACATGGACCAAAAAATATCTTATAATGTGCATGAAACTTTTTGGTTACTTGTATCCTTGCGATATTTCTCCGTTAATCCGATTCTGCATAGAATTTGCCTGCAATTCCCTAAATTTTTTTTTGTTTTCACCATTACTAGTAATCGCTCAGCTGGCTTGTCGCATTGAACAAATATGCCAGAGAGTCCCAGAGTCCCTTGCCGATAGAAATACAGGTGAATAGCCGACTTCACTCGGATTTTTGGACAGGTTTATTCCTGCTTGGGATAGAACCTTAGTATTAGCACTCCGAATTGAACAACAATCCACTGAGCCATCCTATTCCCAACTCTCTAAATTATTTTATTGTTTTTCTGCTTAAAAGAATGTAATTTTTTCCGTTTTGGAATTTTCTGATTGACATTCTATAACTTTCAGAGATATAAATTTTCTTTTGAATATGCTAAAAATGGCTTTTATTTCATGAGTTTTAAAAGCCAATTGCTGATAATTTTGATAGCTTCATCAGCCTGAATGAACTGCACACTTTACAATCTCTTCTCTTTATTTAAAAGCTTTCACCATTGCGCTGGCTTATCTGGGTAGACAAATATATCAAGGAGTGATATTCCTTGGCAATAGAAGTATAGGTGAATCGTCAGCATCGCCCGGATTTTTGGAGGACAGGTTTTGAAGGAGTATTTTATTTCTGGTTAAAGAGTAAAATCTTAGCATCGGCGTCCCGAATTGAGTAACTAGCCACTTTGCCCTCCTTTGCTTTCTCCGTTATGAGACTCTTCCGCCCAACGAAGCGTAGTGCATTCGCCGGATCCGAAATTTTTGGCGGAATTTATCTTGTCACTGAGTCGATGCACTTTGTTTTTTTTTGAAAAATTCCCATTTCAAAAAGAAATCATTATTAGTAATGATAAATAAATAATGATAAGTAATGATAATGGGTTATGACGTAGTCCTTGTTGATAATTACGAAGGAATGCGGTATAAATCTCCTGAAACCATTCTTATACCAAATATACCAAATGGTTAAACTGGATTTTTTTTTGCATTCCAGATAATCATAGGCAGAAATATTCTTTCATCCAATGAAACTTCCATGGAATCGCCGTACAATAAGGATAAGAATGAAAGCTTTTCCTTGTGCACCATTTCTTCTTCTTCTAACTCTCACTCTCAGCCAGCTCTCACCATTACTGGTTAGGCTGGCTCCAACGGCTACAAGGATAGGACGCTTCCAAGCGGTCCGATGCTATCGTCGACAGTAATGGAGCCATTCCTTTTTCCATCGTCTAAGTCCATATATTGCTGGTCCACCTATACGTTCAAAATTTTTTCTCACCGTATCAGTCCAGGTCTTGATTGGCCCACCTCGCTTTTGACGTCAACCATCACACGGTTTAGTGCGCATCATGTCTAAGGTATATATTTCATATATTCGTCGAATGGATAAGGTCCGACCGATATGATCCGACATTCATCTTTTCTCAAACACTGCATTCGAAATATTCACAGAGCGTTACCCTACGCTGGTTAGGCCACAGTCTTTGCGGACAATCACACGATTTCGCTATTTCTATATTTCTAAATTCTATGTTGGATGTCGAAAGCGAGGAGAACTAAAGGAGGCTGATAGTCAGAAGAAGAGATTTTCAACATGTAGGTAGCCCAGTGATGAACGATGGAAAAAGAAGCTTTTAATATCAGGCAATATCAGATATCAATATCGGATCGAGTAGTTGTCTTGATGTCTTATCATTTTAGCCACTGGAACCAGTCTAAAGATAAATATTGAATAGAGAGATATTAGAAGAAGAAAGAGAGTTTTTTGAAAATCTTAAATAGTTCTTCCATCTTTAAATTATACGTTAACTTCCATTAGCTTTTCACTATGCCTATTATATAATATTAAGGCTTTCGAATTAAAAACTGTTGTGCGGGAGAAAAGATAATCAATAATATTCAATGATATGATATAAATAATCAATATAGTCAATATATAATGATATGATATAAAAGATAACCAATCAAAGGTAATCAAAAATCATTTCATGAACTAACCATTCTGCTTTCAGCTTGTGGCTTTATCTTAATTTTTCGAATCGAAATTGATCCTGCAAAAAAGTATTTTGAATAAAGACTGTCCGTCAAATTTGCTATTCATGCTTCATGATTTCTATAAAAACTGAATAATTGGTGCATTGACTTTTAATAATCCATCGTGAGAAAACCCATACTGAAATATTACCGAAGCAATTTCAGCGATTGCTTGCAGCTGAATGCAACTGCAAATTTTATTCTGTCTAAATTGCTCATTGCCAATTAAAAACGATGTCGCTAGCGACCATCAGCCTTAACAAAATTTCAGTCGTCTGAAAGCAACTTTTTCCAAATAGAATTTAAAAATTTTAAAAATACGTCATTAAATTTTGTATTCAGTTTTTGTAACTCATCGAGAAAATCTCCCATAATGTTTTTTTTCCTCTCATAGTTTTTCTTAATCTAATCGCTTCTCAGTGAACTTCGTCAAAATCATTTATGGGAAAAAATTGCCCATCGAAGAAATAATCATTACATTTTCTGTTTTTTAGCAGATTTTAGCTGTGACCTCATCGCTGGTTTGATAAATCATATAAACGATTCCATGATTTTGAACGCATAAGTGGGCGCTCGTAGGCGCTTTGATCGTGGAGAAAGTAAGTAATTCTATTATTTTCAGCGAATGCATTAAGCGAATGGCTTTGTTTGTTAAATTTTTGCATTTGAGCACTTCGTTGTTGTTCGGTTAAAATAACAGAACATTTTTATATTTTTTATTATTGCAATAAAATTCAATTGAAAAGCCAGAATCGATAGCTGTTTGTGACCGAATCTGGAAAGAAATCACTCGAGATTCGCTGCATATGCGTAGGGCTTTTCATTCTTTGCAAAGGAAAAAACAGCCACTGCTCGTCTGATAAGACTGAATGATAAAAAAGATTTAATATCTGTAATTACTTCGTCTTCCAAGAGGCTTTCATTTTTCTTTTTTATTTTATTGTTTGAGGTTGTTCCCTTCTTTTCCTCGTACCGTTACTGGTTTAAATGGCAACTAAGGATATTCCCAAGTCTCTTCGATCCAGGCCAACTCCACTGTAAATTCCGATGTAGCTAGATTAAATGGCAAAAAATAAATTTAGCATTTAAGTCGGTTTGGCTTAATTTTCGCGAACAATTAATAAATATTTGGGATTTTTCGAAAGAAGTTCTCTAGTCAAATTCCCCAAAACTGTTGATCGTCCTGGTTCGAAAGCGAATCGAGTTCCACTGATTCCATATAACTTTTTGCATTTATTGTCATTTTATTTTTTATATTTTCTGTATTCTTTTAGAGTTTATTGTTTCAGTTTGATTTATATTTCTTCGTTCTTCTTTTACGATTTATTGAAATTTTGAAAAATTTGAATTTATTCGACATCGTTTTAACAGATTTTTTATCGCTGTGCTATTGCTTTAAAGAAATAAAGTAGTTTATTTACGAAATCATTCTTGCGGTAAGATGGTTTTATACCATTATATATCGCAAATAAAGAATTGCAGTGAAGGGGGTAACCAAAATGAAAACCAATTTACTTCCTAGTCGTTAAAACTGATTAGGCTATTTTTAAGTCGTTGAATAGGCGTATTGCAGTTAACTTATTGCGCGGTGCAAGGTTGGTAACCATATCTACAATTATAGATCGAAAAAAATGTAGCGATATGCCAAAGATTGTGTAGAATTAGTCAGAATATCAATAATGATGTACGAAGTAATGAATCTATAATTGCAAGAAACAGCTGCGTTATAAGGCATGAAAAGGCTTTCTTTCCTCGGCTCTATATAAAGCCTTGATATCGAAGAATTATGAGAAAATGAAATTTCTTACCTTTTTAATTTCGAAATTTCAATTTTTTTCTAAGTTCCTATCTTATCAAAAACTTAGAAGGGATCTTAGCCTCGGCAATAACTGCATTGTGTGGACACAATTTCGTGTCACCATCTTATTATGTTTCCAGACTACCGTCTGGTACAACCACTCAGTTATGCGACAGTTTCTAGGTAACTCATGCAATTATGCGAAACGTTCATTTAGATCAAAACCCTATTATAAGGATGACCTCGAGGAATTCGTTTTATTTCGATTTTTATTCATTTTTTTTATGTCGGAAGCTCATTTTGCGGGCGATGTCTGGGATTTAATTTATTTCGAAAAGCAATTATGAGGGCGATGTCAGGGATCTCGCTTATTTTGAAAGTTCTCTTATCTTCTTACTTATCATGACTAAGAACTTATCAAGGAATAAAATGGCACTGCTGATACTGCGGTTTTTCTATTCTTGTCTTTTAAAAATCCGGATACTGCTGGCAACTTACATGTATTTCTACCTTTAAGTAAAAAAATTTGTTTAATTCGACAAATTCGACAAATCAGCGGAGGGAGTTCAACTGGAGGTAGTTTCCCATCTCATCAGCTTATCAGAGATTTATCAGAAACAGAGATTTGAACAGGTGGAGAATGAAAGTAAATCATTGAAAAATCTGAATATATTGGATTTTTTCCTGGAAATCTCCAGATAATTTCAATTTTGATGATTTATTAAATTTTTTATCATTAATATCTTTGGATAAACTATTCGATTGTTCAGTTTTAACAGACAAAAAAAGTAAATGAAAACTTTCTTTTTTCAATCATTTGAAGTCGAAATCAAATTATTTTTCGTAAAAATTTCAATAAAATTTTCCTAGAAATATCGATAAAATGAAATAAATAAAACAATAAATCATAAAATAAAAAAGGAATTTTTTGAAAAAATTCACTTTTTATTTTTCTGCATAAAATTAAATAAAATGAATATAAAAAAATAAAAACAAAACAAAAAGTAAAATAAAAAAATTTTTAAAATTTAAACTTCTCTTCAATTTAATTTTTATAAAATCTGCAAAAAACAAGAAATTAAATTACAATTTCTTGTTGCCATTTATGAATTTGGTGGTACCACAGAGATTTTCTTTCTACTAATTACGTATTTCTAGCTGAAATGCATAAATTTATAATTTAAAATCAAAAGCTTACATATTACATATTCTGTAGACCTGAAATATTGGAAATGTTTGCTATATTCTCTGCTTAAATATGAGCTATATGAGTAGCGACGAAACACTTCATAGTACCGATTAAATATTATTTATTACCCAACCTGAGGAAAACTGATTATTTATTTTTAGTGATTTTTTCTCAATTTTTCTTTTTAAATTCTCTTTTAATACAAAGGGTATATGAGGGATTAAAAGCCCTAAAGATATTTTCATGAAAATATTCCAAGAAAGCACAAAAATAAGTTATTGATGATTGTCTATCGCTTTTATGCATACGATTCTTCTTATTTATTTGAGAATAGTTGATAAAAATTGGGAAAAAATTGAGAATTTGGGAATAAATTGATTGTTTTCATAAATTTTTTCCGCTTTATAGTCGAATGACAATTTAAATAGAATTTAATTTAATAGAATTTAGCTTTTCGATTTAACTTTTCTTCGATGGGCATTCAAAATTTTTGTTACGCTAGCTTCCCTATTTTATCGGACAAATTTTGTTGAGTCATTTAGCTGTAGAAGTTTAGATGAATCGGCAACAGCAATCGAGCTTTCTGAAAGACACGTTTATTCCTGGAAAGTTATTCCGTGGAACCTCACTATTGGCAGTCAGGAAAGAGAGCACTAACTGCATTGAACCATATACATACATTTTATTTAGTGCATAATTTGTACCATATGCACACACTTTATTTAATTCAAGAGCAAAGAATTTTTATTAACCACTTTTATATATTTTTTGGCAACTTGAAAATTTGCCAGAATATTGGATTTTTCATGGAACTTGAATATTTAGGATAAAAAATTTATCCTTCATGTTCTATTATTTGATTTCAGATTATTATTTAATTTCTTATTTTTGTTCTTATCGATTATTCTAGAAAATCAGTGTGGAAAATTAGCTTTAATAATTGTATATAATGGATTTTAAATAGGTAATTTAAAAAGTTTTTACTTTCGGAAGTTTTTATTTTATGGTTTTTTATTTCGAAATATGGGAAAAATATTTAATAAAATGAATTTCTATTAAAGCCATGAAAAATAATAAATAAAAATCTGTTTATTTAAAAAACCATAAAATTTTTTCACAAATGCTGAGATTTATTTTTTTTTACCCAAAAAATTCATTTTTCTCCATTTTTTATTTCAAATTTGCAGTTTGTGACTATGGCAAAAATGCAAATTTCACGATGTGAACTTAAAGAAAAAAAAACTGGAGTTGAGCTGATGGACTTGAGTTTGCAAATCCCCCGGTTTCACGAAATCCGTATTCTCCAATAATCCGTAGTGTTACCTTTGTAATGTCATAATTTGTCGATGCGACCATGAAAAAAATAAACTGCGAGGTTTGACAGGTTTAAATATTGTGGTAATAGAGAGCTATTAAGGAGCTACAGCTGGATATGTTACTTTAAGTGGTAGAAATACATTATTTTATTTTTTGTTTCATTATTTTACATTATTTACATTATTATTTCTATTATTACACATTATTTTATTATTTCATTATTATTCATTATTTTAAATGAAGTTGTTAAAGAATTATGACAAAAGAATAAACTGGAGTTCCACGTATCCTCAGGGGTCTTGGAAAGGTTTTTCACAAAATCTTTTTAAAAAAATCCAGAGGACTGTATAGCTGGCCAAGATTTTGAAGATTTTTATGATAAGCTTTAAAAAATAGTAGTGAAATATGGTTTTAACATCGCAGTGGGACAGCACGCTGGTTCACGAAGCTTTATGCAGGCTTCATAAAAAATCTGCAAAGTAAAATAAGAGAGTTTGTGTTTAGGTATTATTGTTTGGTTTAAAAAAAAAAAATTTGGTGCGGTACGGTAGTTTTAGAATGGACTGGGATATGGAACATTGTAGGGAACTTAACAAAATGGATGCTGCAATGGCATATAAAAGATTAAAGATATGATATAAAAAGGCTTAAGGAGTTGTTACTGATGTGGTATGACAATAGTATTGCACCATTTTTTGGTGTACAAGGTGAACTTTTTTGAATGCTCTTTGAGAATAAAAGGGAAGATGAAGAAGTTAAGGCGATTCTAGACGGAACTTTGAATAGTTATAGTTAATAAAACGGTAATATTAACTAATAATATTAATATTAACGGTAATATTAGATAGAATAATAATTATGTTGTTATGGTTATTTTGGGATTGTGGAACAAAATAATTGGATCTAAGTGATAGAAGATTCTAGCTAACTGCACGGACTGGGCGAACTTTGAGAAAAATTTGGTAGGCCTTGGAGAAAAAAATGAACGAGTTTTTCTTCCTCTTCTAATAGCTCTCACTGTTAATGATTAAGCTGGCTTCGCTGGCTATTTCGTTTCTACGACGTAGGATAAGACATTTCCAAGTTCGATCTAATGCTATCGCTGAAGCCATAGCAATAGAAGCCATTTCATTTTTCTATGTCAAGTATATTATTAATCCACTTACGCGTTCAAAACCTTTCCTGACTGTTTCTGGCTATCAATCCAGATCTTGATTGTCTTTTCTTGCTTTTGACGCCATCCAGTAAAAGGTTTAACAAGTGAAATAAGAAACAGGAATAGGAAGACATATACAAGTTTTGATGCAAAATGAATAATTTCATTGTTGACGATAGAATGAAACTTATCTTTCCGGCAGCTCACATCATTGTTATTTTAGCTGGCAATCTCGGCAATCTCAAAATATTTCCGAACTTCGTGGTCCAATATAATTCCCGAAAATGATTGAAGCCACTCATTTTTCCACTGTATAAATATTTTCCCTATATATTGACCATGCATTCAAAATCTCCTCTAACCCCACTAACCACCTCTTTAGTTGGTTATCCTCGATTCCATCCAAAACAGAATTTAGCATTTAGTAATTGTGCACCAGTTCCATATTAGATGACGATGGAATGAATAATAAATTAATAAATTCAATTGATTAGGCTGTATTACTGAAAAATCATTTAATTTTCAATTAAATGAATATGATGAAGCATTCGTGGCCAATCACACATTGCTTGCACTGCAAGCATCATCATATGGGCTTTATCAGACAAGTTTCATCCGGACAATAACGATAACCCTATAAAATGGATATGGTCGCCATATGATGACTAATCCTAATTTTAATATTTCTGGCAAAAGAACCTTAAATGCCTTATTGTAACAATATTATTGGAGGCAGGCAATTCGGAAATTGTGAAAATTATAAATATGCTAAGTAAAGTGAAAGAATGATAACACATTTTGCGAAAATATTGCTTGCTTCTGTTTTTGCCATAAATATTTCATTTATATTTGTTTCCATCGTTCTATTTTTTTCCACTCCACTATTCTGGAATTTCCTCGGGAATCATCAAGTTGCCTTCGAATAACTATGGAAAAATTGTTTATTTGTTCATTCAACTATTGTATCAAATTTATACAACTGGTCGGGAAATTCCCGAAACTCCATTAAACAATTATTTTATAATAATGAATGCAATAAAAATTGCGAAATTTAATTTTTTAATTCTTTTTTTCTTATTCTTTAAAATGTTTAAAATAATTTTGATCTAATTTTTTACTTTCATATGTACCCTTTTATATTTTTTTAAAAAGTCCTCACCATTATTAGTTGAACTCGTTCCGCTAACTTATTACATTGGACAAAAATGCAAAGGAGTCCATCGCCAGCACCACCATTTTTGGATAGGTTTATTCCTGCGGGGAATAGAAGCTCACCATCGGCGCTTCGAATTGACAATTCACTGAGCCATTCTACCCTTTTATATTCTAAAGAGTATAATTGTTACCCATCCGTTTTTTTCGTGAAAAATCGTTTTTTTATGTACTTCTATAATCCTTTATAAAGCCAGCAAGGCTAGTTGTAAAATTTAATTTTTTTTTTGCTCGTATTGTCACCATATACTGTGTCGTCGTAACTTATTCCTCGCCTTTTTGCTTGTTCAGTTTTTCTTCGTTATCCTTGCTCTAATAAAATTGTCTATCGTGTGTTATCGACTACAACTTACTCAGCGTAAAGAAAATAGCTAGCCTTAGGCGCAAAATGTGCTTTTAATTCTTTGCCATAAATATTTTTAAAAAAAAAGAATTTTTCCATAGATTGAGGTTTGGTTCAGTTTAAGACTCATGTTTTTCGGCATTGGATTTTTACCAATATTTCTCCTCTTGCCGATATTCCCCTTCCTTCCTTATAAATTCACAAAACTTTAAGATTTTTAATAAATTAATAAATAATAAATTATAATAAATTTCCACTAATGTTTCAAGTTAACTTTATTAATTTTCTTTTCGGAGTCAACATTTTATGGTTTTTCGATGTTTTTTATTTTTATAATTCTTTTCGTTGAAATCAACATTTCCTATTTGCCTTTTATCAAATTTATTATTTTGCTGGAGACTCTTGATTTTTTCAATCAGATTTTTTTTTTCGCGAAGAAATTATTGTAACAGTTATTTTATACATTTCTGGTTTGGCCAACCCTTTCAATGCTGAATCAATTGGTGATAAGAGTGAAGATCGCTCCATTTATATTATCATTCTTGTGTAAGCCAAGCCAGAAATACTGCCCTTTTGGTGAGTTTTCAGATGATAAGAACCCACCATTCTTGATTTTTAAGTTAGAGCATAACATTCGGCTATATTACGGCAATGTATTTTATCACAACATTGCGCACTAAATCAGATCCTGGAATTCGCGAATCATATATTGGAGTAATTTGGCAAGCAATATTTTCATGGTTTCATCGGATCTATATGTAATAACCAAAGGAGAATTTAAAAAACTTTGTTCACCTTTTCTCTAAACGCCTATCTATCGTTAAATCTTTATCATTAATTTCTTGATAAATTGAAAGAGTGTTGTTAACTGAAAAGGTATTTGATTAAAAAATGCGGTTTTATCAAGAAAGTGATAGGGGATAAATCACGGCAATCCTTATTTTCTAGCTAACTAGTCACAGCGTTCTTCCTGTTCCTGCTTGATTCTACTTATTATGTGATGAATATCTTCCTCAGGTTCATCACCTGGATCTAAATCTTTCTTTCATTTTCTGTCGTAATAATGATTGAGAAGATATATTTTGTTATAATGGTAGTTTATAATTATATTAATGATAATGATAGTCATTCATTTAATTCGTGATTTATCACACCAAATAATCTTAACTAAAAACTCCAAAAAATCAAATCATAAAATTTTTGATATTTATTATAACCAAGTTTAATTAGTAATTTAGAAGTAAATATTGGAGCAATCTTGTTTTATTCGTCTAATTTTTAAAGAGCCTAGATTATAGATTTAAATTTATATCTAATTAAATTTAACCGATGCAGGATGTGCTATAGGTTCTCAATTAACTTAATGGACTTGAAATATTTTGGATGTCCACAATATTCTGAATAAAGCCTGATAGGTACACACAGAAAATTAAACCTAAATTCACATTAATTCTGATATCTCACTTACATCACTTACTTCTATTAATGCAACATTATCAGTATGAATTAACCAGATGAGTTTTTTGAATTGGTATGTAGAATTTTATATTTATCTAAAGAAATTGAAAATTTATCTTTCACAACGCTGTTTTAATAAGACGTTAATAAGGTATTTATTAATTCGGCTATTTTTTATCGGTGCACGCATACTATTTTTCTTCTTCTAATATCATTTCTTGTTCAAGATTCCTTGGATGATTCGACTGATGATAGAGGTTTCAAACATTCCCAACCCTTTCGAAGAAATTCTTCAGCACCATTTAGCATCAATCTGGTTTCAGACTAAGATTTCATCGTTATCGAATAACTCAATTTCCAAATTTATATACCAATTTGCGATGAAATAAAGAAAATTTTGAAAATTTTTTGCCCACTGGTTCTGGCCGATATAATTTAATTAATTATCGACTGTTAATAGCCAAATTTTCATATTTCTTATATTTGTAAATTGCAAAAAATCGCAAAAAGTCACGAAAAATATGCATTCTTTTGTCAATTTATCATTTTTTAAAGAAATTTTTGAAATTTTTTTTAAGAATTCAGTTCATTTTTTTAAAACAATTTTAATCCATTCTATCAATCCTTTGATTCATAATCTTACATATTTATTAGTTCATGTTCATTTCATGATAAGGTTTCTGAAACAAGTTGATAATTTTCGCCAAATCATTTCATAAGACTTGTGGCGAGTTTCGTCAAGCCTTATCATGAATTCAGTTCTTAACAATTCTCTTCCATTTTCTAAGTTTTTTTTAAAAATTTTGAACATAATAGTAAAATCATTTATTGTAATCCAAATTTCAGCCAAAATTCTGAAATGCTTATGTGATAAACAATTCTCATTCATCTGATTAAATCAGTGTATTTTCTGTCATTTGAAATAGATTTGGTAGTTTTAGGTAGATTTGTTACAAAGTCGTGTAAAAATTATTATTTCTAGTAAGCCTTTCCAGTTAGTTCAAAAATTTCGAATTGATGTGCCATGAAATACTTATTTGTCAAAAAAGTTTTGAAATCTGTCGAATTGCAAAATCTGATTATATGCTTATCGATTGTTATTCCCATCTTCTATTCGAAATATGATTCTAAAAAAATTCACGATAACTTTTGCAAAAATTTCTATGAAAGTTTCAAATTTTGCAAAATTCGGTGAAAGCCAATTAGTTTTTTTCCAAGTTTATAGACAGAAGAATGACGTTTATGGAAGCCTTTAACTTAGTTCATACTTCTGGAAAATTATTGCCCTATTGCTGAAGAATTGTTAACTATTCCTATTTATGCAAATGAAGAACCACTAAAGTTAAGGCATGATAAGCATGGATTTATTTTATGCTTGAAAAAAGTAGCGCCTCATTGTTAAACGAAAAGTTCGTGTGGAATATGGGTGATCATCATCTCCTGCATTTCTCCAGTGGCTCATGAAACTCTTGTATTTAGATGATTTAAGTCAAATTAGGTATAAAAAAAAAGGAAGTAATCTAGTTATCTCACCAACTTTCCCGATAATTTCTTTATTCTCCTTTTGTCAACTATTAAAGCTCTAAGGAAAAATCAATCTCTTGTGCAAAAAAAATTATGTTTCATGAAATTTCGAGATCAATTTTTTATCGTCGAGAATAAACTTTTGATTGCTAGAAGGAAATCATCGCTATAGCTTATCGATGTTAAAAGCAATCTCAATTTTTCCCCAGTGGATTTCACCGATATAGTAAGAAAGCAGCTTAAAACACCTTTAGAAGTCTTAAGTTTCTATTTTTTTCTGCTTTTTTTCTCCTAATTCTCAACAGTTCATTATTTTCGATTAAGTTTCACTCAGCTGGAATAGACAAACCTTGTCAGAGAATCGCTTGGCTATAGATGTAAAAGCATCTTCCAGCATAAGTAGGAGTTTACTCGGATTCCTTGAGTGAGAAAGGTGCTTCGAAATAAGAAGCCCAGCAGCCTGAGCCAGCCAATCTCTTCTCCTCATGAAATTTGGTAGTTGTAGTTGGAACCTTTCATTTGCGTAATAATCTTACTAGTTGGACATTTTCATTATTGAAGTTATATTAAATCCAGCATTAAATTCTTTTTAAACTTGTTAAAGATTCTAGATATTCCTAGTAGATTTGCCTCAGATTTCAACTTTTTACTATGACACATACTTCACACTTCGTTTTTAAACAGTTGGCCGCCCATTAGAGTTTTTGTTTTATACGAAATATGAGCTTCCCAGAATCAAACAACATACTTCATTAGTTTCTTCTTTTCATATACTTTAAAAAATTATGACAAAAAATTCTATAAAACTGATATATAAAAGTTATAGGTCATTGGGCCTATAATAAATTTTATTAAAGGCGCAGAATTCGAAATCACATAAAAATTATGAAAAAAGTTTAAATTTTTTTTTGTAAATTTAAATTATAAATTTTGTAAATTTATAAATGTATAAATTTTTTAATTTTGACCATTAATAAAACCCAAAAACAAAATTTATAATTTTAAGTGTAAGCAATGAATAAATAGATGATAATAATATTAATGAAATAATAGAAAGAAGTACAAATGAACAAATAAATAATGGGCTGGTGGCCTCATCATTACTTCTGACTAAAATTCTGGTCTGGTAGCGGCCTTACCAAGAATAATGTACGCTTTTTAGGAAAAAAATTACTTTGCTTTGTGTCTTTTCTTGGCTTAGTTTTTTTTGTTTTCTTTGGATTCGATAATTTTAAATTGGTACTTGCAAATAAATTTTTTTATTTCAATTATTCAGTCGTTTTTATTTAGATTTATTCTCATTAATTCAATTAAATATTAAATATTTATATGTCCATTTAAATATCCGACGATAATAACACTAAATACATAATAATAATACATCTAATACATAATAATAATGTAATAAATATAATACATAATAACAAAAATAGTGGTGACAACGGCAATGATAATGATGATAATGATAATATATTCGGATAATGATTCACTTCTCTCAATGATGAATCTTGAAAATTTTTTTTTTTTCATTATGATAATTCGTCTATTTTTAATCATTTTTTTGAAATAATTTATAAATTTTTCTTAAATTTAAGATTATTTTTCAAAACTTTATCAGCCTAAAATATTCGTTGATGAATAAATAATTTTTTATACAACAAATAGAAATAAAATCGTAAAATATCGAAAAATAATCGAAGAGGCAAATTTTAAACTATTTTACCATCTTTTATCCTTCAACATTTCTTTTTCTTTTAGAAAGATATAATTATCGAAATTTTACGAAAATTAGCGGTATTTCAAATGTTAGTGATATAAAAAACAAATAAAAATCCGAGAAAATTCTCCAAATACAAGAAATCTCAAACAATTAACCCCAAATAGCAATCATTTCCGATATGATTGATTCCACTGACTTTTAGTGCACTTCGTCATGAGACAATTGCTTATAAATCTAAAGAGATCTCCCCTCGGATTTCATTTTTAATGATACGCAGGTTTCATTCGTCTAAAGAAAACAAAACTATTCGTTTTATTTGCCTTTCCCTCGAATTGAAATTTTTTCGGATCCAATTCACTGTAAATTCTAAACTCTATAATCGACTTATTTCTATAAATAATTTTTTTACTCCATTAAAAATAAAATTTGGGAAATCAAAAAGAAAAAAAATGATTTATTAAAGTAAAAATTTAAAAAAACAGATCTAACTTTTTTGTTGTAATTTTTTAAATTATTTCTCATTTTAATTTAATATTAAAAATGAATAAAATTATTTTTATTCCACGTTTTAAAAAGCGAAAACCATTTGCTTTTTCTTTTGATTTCGACAAATTAAATTCAAATTTTGTGAATTTAAGCGTTAGTTTAAATCAAAATTTAATAATTTAATCAAAACATCAATCATTCATCGTTGTTTTTATGCGATTTCTTTTCAGGCATTTCTAATTTCTTTTTTTTATACGAATTATTCGGAAGTTTTGATTTTACGTGAAATTTAATGAAGAAAATGTGAAAAATACTCTTTTTTAATGAAAATATTTTTTTTGCTTCGTCACAACCTTTTTTCTAACTTTAGAGGATTGAATTTCTCAGTGGATTGCTGTTGTTCTCATTTTGGAGCGCCGATATTGCTAATCTGACAAGAGCAAATCTGTTTTTCAAAAATCTTAGTGATAATTGGCCAGTCACATGTATTTTTATCGCCAAATGGCTCATTGGCAAAATTAGTTTGGTCGGACAAACCAGCCTACAGAAATGGTGAACGCTCTTGAAAAGGAAAATTGAACATTTTGTATTTACATGTGAAGAATTAGTTCATCTTCGATTGACGCCCCTTAATAATTAAGCTTATCACTAAAATAGATAATTAAAATAGGTAATGGAATGCTCAATGTTGCTTCTACTCTAAGTGATTTTTTAAAAATCTCTTGCTTAATAAATTAATTTATTTTTGATTAATTGATATTACTCATAATAAATCCTTTAATAATAATATGAACAAACAATTTTAACCATATTTTTTAAATATATTTTTTAAATATATTTTTATATATATACTTTTAAAAATATATATTTTTTTAATAAAAATATTCTTGACAACTTTTTTTAAAAAAATGGAAAATAGGCAATATGGTTGAATTATATTTAGTGAAATAAAAAGAAAAATATGAGAAAATTTTTTAAAATTAAGTTTAAAATAATTTAAAATTTTCTATATTAGTTGGTCATTGTAATAAAAAAAATTAAAAATTAAGAAAAAAATTTTTTTAAAAATATTGGATTTCTTCGTTTCTTTAATATTACCTTATTAAATTATTATCCTATTTTTCTTTATACTTTACGATTCCCGTTTTAGATAATCAAAATAGCAGATTTCCTCTTTCATTAAAATTGAAAGCCTAACTTTTTGCGGTATGTTGATTCTTGAAGATATTCGATAAATACTGCAAATATTGCTGCTCATTTTTGCAGAAAATTCGATAAATGTTGCCTATTTTTGCAGAAAATAAATCTTTGGTAAGTTGATAATTTTTTATTTTCCTATTGAATAAATAGTTCGCAAATAAAGGTAGAAATCTTGAATTTAATGAAAGTTTTAAAGCACTAAAAATTTGTAATTTTATGGTCCTTAAAATAATATTTTAGGAATTTTATTTGATTAGCCGTTTTTTTCTGAAAATTTACCATTTTTATTTCTGCTAATTTATCGGATCAGACAAATTTTTTCATTAAGAGAGTCATTTGGCGACAGAAATAAATCGCTAGCACTACTTCTATTAGGAGTAAAGGTGCATCGAGAGTCGTTGTTGAAAGCAACAAACCACTGAGCCCTTCAGCGTTAACAATACCTCAATCGTTCCTTGTATAATTTGCTAAAAGCTGAGGTTTTCTAAAATTTTTCTCGACGCCCACGGCCATGAGAAAGTAATTTGCCCCTCCTCTATATATTATTTTTATCATTTTTTTTTCGCTTTATGACTTAAGAGTTAGTTAGTTATTAAACTTAGGTTTATCTCCCAAGAGACAGATCGAGTGGGCAAGTAGGTTATTTTGGAGAAACAAGGGTTCGTCTCCTATCCTCAACAGGAGTAAAAAATCCGAATGGTGTTGGCAGTTTCTATCGTTAATTGATAGAAATTGACAGAAATTTTACAATTCTATTAATTCTGTTAAATCCAGTGGAGTTTGGCAGAAACTGCGGCCACTATAAATGCAAAATTTTTTTACAAACATATGCTCCCAATACTAAAGACTCTTCTTTTTTAAGACATTGTTCTCATTTTTTTTTCTAGCGACATTTCTGCTTTAGCTGAATTCTTCTTTTAACACCTCTCACTATTACTGGTTAAGATGGCTCCGCTGGATACAGCGATAAGACGTCTCCAAGCTGCTCGGTCGCCATATAGTAGTAATAAAAGCCATTTCTTTTCCATCGTCTAAGTCCATATATCGCTGGTCCTCCTATATGTTCAAAATCTGTATCAGTCCAGATCTTGACTGGACCTCCTCACTTTTGATGCCAACCATCACATAGTATAGCAAGTAACGAAATGCGCCACATTCTGTAGTGGGCGACGAACAACTGCCCTAATTGGCAAAAGCGATGTGATAGCATTGTTAAAATAGATGGTATTTAAGCGAAGATGAATACAAGCATGTGCGTTTATCCGTTCGACGGATCCGTAAAATGTATCTTAGAGACATGAGTGGTCAAAGGCTAATAGTTTCTATATCTTCCACTCTTATTGGTCATGTTTCACACCATCATAAAGGTTTCATCAACCGGAAAAACATATTTCTAGCTGTCATTATCCAGATTTCAATTTCATCCTTTGCCTGGCCATTTGGGATTAGAGTGGATCCAAGGTATTTATTCCTCAACCGTTAATATTGATAAAAATTTTCATCAGAATCTTGTATATAAGACGAAAAAACCTTTCGTTTTATTTACGTTGATTTTGAGTCCAATTCTCGCTACAGTTGTTGAAACTCTGTTTAATATTATTTGCATTTCCTTATAACTGTCAGCAAAAAGGATTACATCATCAACATATTTAAGGTCTGTGATCTGACTGCTAAGATATAATCTTTTCGTCAGATAAGTAATTGGCAGTTTTCATTAGCCACCCAAATTTCATCTTTATTGATAGTTTAAGAGAAACTAATCGAATTGCTTGAACAAAATCAAAGAATATGGTTACCTGTTCAATGCATATTTAACCACATGCATATCTGAAGTATATTATGATTTAAAGAAATGAAATAATTTACTTACTTACTTAGATTCAGGAATATGATAGTATCCTATTTCTTTCTGGTTGAAGTTTTATTCGGCATTGAACTTCTTTCTATTTTATGAGACCTTATTTATTTTCAAATACCATTTACCATTTTTAAGGTTCCTAATTTTACCATTTTTAAGGTTTCTAATTTTCTTATTAATTTTGAATTATTTGGATTGAAATATTATGCGAATAATTTCGTGTGTATGAACCATTAATCTTCAACATTTTATCAAAGCAAATTATTTTCACACAATTTTTTTAACGAATGAAACGTGTCGATTGAAAAGTTTTCGACGATGGCAATCGTTGGACAATATTTGTTGAAATTTTTTAATGGAAAAATTTCAAGGATTCAGGTTCTCTTCTTTTATTATATTTTCCTTAGAATTTTTTTTTGATAAAATCGCAAAACAACCTTCAAAAAAGAACTGAATTTTAAGCTGTTAATTGTGCATTAACCACGTAGGGCTTTCAACCAAGTCGTATAAAATTTAAACCTTGCATCCATCCTTTGCTTAACGGAGTGGAAAAATTTTGAGGGAAAGGAGGGAATTGGCGATCGAAATACAATAGGGCCAACGACACCTACCGAACTTGGTGAAATTGAAACCCCAGTAGCGGCGTTCCCAAAACCGAAGAAAAAATGCATTGTGTCATTCCATCTCTCCTTGATATTGCAAATATTTTAATGAAACCATTTCAGAGAGCCAAACCGATAACACTTCATATATCACTTTTATTTTTTATTCTCGTGTATGCGTTTATTGGTGGGTTAATATTCAGTAAACTTGAAAGCGATGCTCTCGATAGGCAGCAAAAAGAAAAAATCGCTAGGCGAATTTCTTGCGCTAAAAAGGTTTTTTTTGTCAAATTTTATCAATATTGATGAGCTATAGCTTTTATTTGGAACAAATTTTCAATGAATGTTAAAATTTTAATGGAATTCTTTTTTTTAAAAGAGAGTTAAAACATCAAAAAATAAGTTACGTATCTTACCCCAAGAACTCACACCATGACTGACTGGCTCCATTCAGAGGCGAAATGCTTAAATTTCTTTGAAAGATGTGATTTAACCTTTAACCTTTAACCTTTATTAGCCACTTGAACATCTAATGACATTCCTCCTATTTAAAGGTGGCAAGAACTAATGTATGCTATTCTAAAATAATATACTACTTATGGGCATAATTTATCAAATTTTTTTACAAATTTTTTGGCCAATTTTTTATCCAAGTAAAAAAATAAGCTCAAATTCAAGGAATCCAAACGAATCTGCTAGTGAAAAAATTGCGTTTTTAAATACTTTAGGTATTTTTTCGACAAACAATTATCGCCGAGGATTAATTGAACAGATATTTTAGATAGAGGAAACAGGTTAATTCATGAATATGGTTATGGTTAATGGGAAGTAATTAATTACCGATTTACGGTATTCAAGGCTAAGCAAAATTTAATGATGAAATATGAATATTTAAATTAGTTGAAACCTGATAAAAAATAATTAAGAAACTAGAAATTTCTGTAATTCATTTATCTTGGACAAATTGCATGACGATATGGTGTTTATCAAGAATCAAGAATTTTTCATGAGGAAATATGCCTCGATACTTTTCATCAAAATGGATTCTAATAATTTATAACCAAAAATTTTTAATTGGTTTTGAGTGGATAAAATTTTTGCATTAAAGAAATTTCAAACATTTTTTTCTGGATTTTTGTGGATTATGGATTTTACTGCAAAGGCAAATTTTAACATGCACTGGCCATACATTCAGTTACACACTCATTCATTCAATTTATTAATGAAAAATTTTATTGCTACCTATTTAAATGAGCAGTTTTAATCATCCACTTTTTTCGACGCCAATTTTTATATTTTCTATATTTCTTAGTTATTCTTCCCGGGGCCTTTTGTAGTGCATTTTTCTGCTACGCATTCTGCATTGGTTGTCGTATTATGATTATTGTTAGGGATACTCTCGTCAAATGAGTTTGGCGAAATGATGTGATGTGAACCAACCAAATTTAATATAAATAGTGCTTCCTATTAAAAGATTAAAAGATGCACCATATTTCATGCGCATCTTAAACCTACAAAATATTTTCATAAGCTGATTTTCTTTAATTTCCGAAGCCTTTCAGACAATAGATGGTTGGAATAAAACGTCGAATCAGAGTATGCAATTATTGTTGCAATGTTGGGAAGAGGAAGGAGATGAGTGGATTCAATGGAATTATGTCACTTCGACGTTATATGGATTTGGAATTGTTACAACTCTAGGCAAGTGAATATGCGAATATTGAATATGTCGTTGTATGCTGCTAAAACTTCTGGGCATAGCTTATAATTTTGGAATTTTTAGGATATAATCGAATTGGGCCAATAACAACATCAGGCCGAATGTTTTGCATTTTCTACGGTATTTGTGGCATACCGATCACGATGATTATCATCGCAAATATTGGTCAATATTTGAATCAATTCGTTCGAAATTATCGCACTAGAGTAAGTTCTTAGAAAAAAATTGGTGCTTTTTGTAAGCCATCTTGATAGAATCTTTTATTTCTGGTGCATGATACCGTGATAAGTGGAAATTTTATTTGAAGCTGGAAGAAAAACATCGTCGTTTAAAAACTAAAAGTAGATTGCCTATTGGACCAGCCGAACTTATTGTTCTTATTCTCCTCGCTATTTTCTGTATTTATGTTATCATAGGAGCCTTATTGCTTCCATTACTCAATGGCAAAGTTAGTAGATTTCATTTTTTTGTATGTTTTTTCAATTATTATTTTTGCGTTATAATAGTTGATGATAACGATCCAACTTTATCTCAACTTTATCTTTACCTCAAAGAAGGAACTCTCTTAGTGAAAACGGTATTCGCGTTATAGTAATTAGGAATAAGCCAAACAGCTCATAAATAGTGCATGATGCATGACGCATGTTAAGCAGAAGAAAATGCAACATCAATAATTTCTTATAAATCTTAGTTGACAAATACAATAAATCCTTCAAGTGCGCAGTCAGAAATAAGATTTTTCGCCAAATTTCGGGATTAGTGACGTCACTTATTTGTTTAGATCGACTTTTTAAACGGATTATATCACAATTTTCTATGCTTAACAGCTATCGATTTCGGTCAACTTGTCCCACAAAGGTTTTTTTGTTTTTAAAATTTTTGTGCGAAATTAAATTAAAGATCTTTTGAAATTTTCACCCATAACATTTTCAAAATCCGAATTTTAAAAAATATTATTTCTAAAAAAGCATTCAAATAATTTAAATTTAAATTTTTTCATAATTTATGAATGCAAAATTTTTATAAATTTGCATTTCGCAATTAATTTTCTTTGAAAACGGAAATTTTTAAAATTTTAAAAACAGTGAATTTTTTATCGGAATTTTTTTGCGTAAAAATTCTATGCAATATTTGAACAGAACCCAAATTTAAAATTTTAGGATCATATTTTTACCAATAACATTCATTTATGTTTGCATTGGCCTCGCAATAACTACCATTGCAATAGGTAATTTTATTTCCGAAATTTATTTATTTATTTGTGAAAACTTTAATTTTTTCAGTTTGTGAAGAAAAAGAAGTTAATAGAATAAATAATACTTTAATACTTTAAAGATATTGGCTCGGAATATATGAGAAAGTTACATTATGTTGGAAAAAAGATGCAAAATGTGGCTTCAACAACGATTTGGTTTGGTGGTAAAAGGTGAGTGCATGCATTTGCATTTATTGTTTGTGTACTTGTTTGCATGTCTCTGTGCCACTTTATTTAAATACTAAGGCTTCTTTGATAAATCTTATAATCAAAGAATATAAACTTTTAAAATTGTTCTAATTGAACAGACCTTCCGGAATTTGTCAATTTAAACAATTATTATTGCGTTATTTACGAAATTGTTACCAGTAAATTTAAGGCCTGAATATATTCAGTCATTGAAAATTCACTTTTTTGATATTTTTAATTCAATGTTAAAATATGATTTTGCAGAATGAACGTGAAAGATCTATTACATGCGGTTGGCAGAAAATGTGGGATTGACGATTCAGTTATCGACAATATTAATCTGGAAAACGTTGTTGAACGAACAATTGCAATGAATGTATGAAGCATTGAACTAAGCGACTAAAATTTCTCAAGACTTCTTAAGATTTTTTTATTCATAAAACCCTCGGGAATTTATCAATATATCCCAATATAATTTGTCAATTTCAATTTTTAACGAATCGGAACCTTACATTATTTCACAATAGCCATTAATTTTTCCATAAAATTGGATCGCTTTATATTGTAAAAATTCTCTCTCTCACTTCATTCTCAACCTTTACCAGAGGCCTGAGAGATTAAGAATTCAGTGATTCTTAGCTGTACTTAGCAGTATGCTCTTCTGGATAGAAATAAATAGTTTCCCATTTTCTCTGATGTTGGTCCTGGAATTTATTTTTCAATTTAGGGTTGCAGTCCATAGTATTATTATCACTGGGGCTGTTTTGACCTTTTTTTCCATATCTTCTCTTTCAGCCCTTGGTATTTCTCTAGCTTCTCATTTTCCTTCTTCCTAAATGTTCCTGCCACTTGGTACATTGTTATATTTACAACCAGTGCTGTTCTTATCTTTCATTCAAATTTTCTTCGTTCTCATCTGCTAGTAGTTAAAGATGGGTTGATTGGCTTAATGGCAAGATGATTGCCGCAAGATGAGTGAGAATTAAGGATGGGTTAGTGGGTTAGTTTGAATATTGAATATGACTAATCCACCATATTCTGCCGGGCAGTAATGCCGTGGAACGCGAAAGCAAAAGAGTTAGAATGGTTCAAATGATTGTGGTTATCGCTCAGTTTAGAGCGCTGAGATTCCTTGTCGGGCAGGAATAAACCCGTCCTTCAAAAATCTGGGTGGCTCTGGCAACTCACTTCTCCAAGAAAAATTTGCCAGGTCCGACAAGTCAGCAGAATGAGCCTAACAATGGTGAGCTTAAAGAAAAAATTCATTTTGGAAAGCATTAAATAAACTATATTCGTGGTAAATTCTTTTAAAATTCTATGAAATATGGTATTTTAGGAAGGTAAAGAACTATCAATAGATGCTGATATAGAAGCACCTCAAGACCAGCTAAATTTGAAATCCGAACAGCAAATACCAGAGAAAGTTCCTCTTTTGGAAACATCAGTAGAAATGAATTGTGCAATAGAACGGTAAACAAATTTTTTATGAACGATTATGATTTTAAACGGTTTTTATTAAAATAGATAAGCATATGGTAAATGGTCTTTCGTGCCAAAATAAAAAATTAGAGCAGCAAATATAGATAAAGAGTTTCGGTTAAGCTAAAATTAATAGACCCAACTACAGTGAATGAACATTTTAAAGCAGTTTTAAAGTTACTTTAATATTTTACTGGTTCGATTTTTATGAACTCCATCGTAAAATATAGAGTGCATTTCTGCTTAGACTCGCTCCATTGGCTTATTACTTGGTGAAAATAGTTTCTATAGAAGTGAGATGAGACTTTTCGCCAGTTGGTATATGCAGGTTAGCAGGTGAATTTTTCTCAATGATGCTGAGCCATGAAGTTTGAGAAAACAATCAGAAAACAATCTAAACATTGCACTATTCATTCAACTATGCTACCGTGTTTTGCTGCTATGTTTGCGCATCTGATCATTTCTGAACAAAGAGTGAAATATGATTATTCCTTTACTCCTTCATGGGGACAACGAACTAGGTCATAGGTCAATTAGATAGACCCAATGCCATATATTAAACAACCAGTCGAATGGACTGCATACTATGTAGCATTAAAATAAAGTGTGTACTGGTAATTCCCTTAAATAATATTTTATCGATCTTTCTAAAATTTTTAATCTGATTGAATTATAAAAATTTGCAACCTAGAACTCCGTCGACAGTCAGTAATCATTCGCATTTTTCAATTAATATACCACCAGTGCCCTCAGAAATCGTTGTAAGAACAATTTCTTCATCAGAGGTGGCGGTATAATAATATTTTATTGTTTTTCATGAATAATGTTGAAATTAAGTAGTGATAAAGTTTTCTTATTTTTCTTTTGTGTCTAAGAGCGCTCACCATTTTTGCTTTGATCGGCTTCACTGATTACTGTGGTGAGGCAAATGGAGATAAATGCAAAGACATCATTCAGATTTGATTTTTAATGGCAAGTTTACACTCACTCAAGAATTTTCGGTCTCTTATCTCCAATTTTAAGCAAAACAAACTTTCGAAATCTTTCAAGTCTACAAATTTTTTTATTTAACAATATCTCACGAATGCACCAAAAAATTACAAATTTAGGGAAGTGAAGCACCTTATATGTCAATTAAACTTCCCGAACAGGCTATTATGAAAGGATTTACTTTCGTTCATGAATCTCCAGTAAACTTTTTATTTTTCATATTTATTGACTCATTGACAAAATTGAATAAAATTCTAATTCTGATTTATTAAAAGGCAATTTCATTTATTTTTCAGGAATCTTTGAAATATGCCGATATTATTGTAAATGAGATAGCTGTTGAGACATGCAGTAAGGATGTACTTCAAGAGGTGAAAATAGATTACGCGCTCGACGAAAGTGGACAAAATGACAGTAAAGGTGATCAAAGCAATAATTCAGACTCAGAGATGGCTTCAATTCCAGACGTTTCAAAAAGTAATTTAAATATTGAACATCTGCACTAAAATAATTTCGCCACGCTCAGCCGTGATTATGATGGATAATACAATAAGATTGGTAATTTTATGCACGCATGTTGGGCGATTATTTGAAGAATTATAAGCATGAAACTAAATTTAAGATGAAAAAAATTTTCCTTGTCATTTCCCGTGAATAGTATGAGCATTATTAGACGATCTATCAAAGGTCTGAGTTCAGTCCAGTATCTTAGTTGTTGCTTAGCAGTGCGGTATTTCAAACAGAGATCTCTGATATTTTCACTGATTTCTTGTATATATTCATATGTTACGTTAGCTGATTTGCAATTGTTCTTAGTTCATCACATCTTTGTTGCTTGGATTAACCTTAGCACTCTTGAAAAATGAATTTTTCTGATAATCATGATCACTAATTTAAAATTAATATAACCCAATTAATATGAAATTTTATTATAATTGAATTTTTTATTTATAAATTAAATTTTCAATCGCTTTAAGTCATTTATATTACAAGTGCTATAAAGTTGGCAAAGTTTCGTTTTAAACTGAAAAATTCACTAAAAAAGTTTGCAGTTCCACAGAAATTCGAAGTAAAAAAGGAAATATATGCGCATGATCCAAATAAACTATTGCAAACATATCAAGAAGAGTGGGAACGGTTTGAACGTATTTCTTTAAGTCGACGAAAAGATCATCGAAAACCAAGAAATTTATCAACTCCTGGTTCATCTTCCAGTCGATCATCATCAAACGAAGGAATCAGATTTAGTGATAGCTTTAATACAAATCTTTCAAGAAACTGGAAATATTGAATTGTTGAATCATTAATTTCGATTCGTGAGAAGACACTCTAAATCGAAATTATTATTCGACTTTAATCTTATTTCCTCAAATTTTGCCTAATTCTATTATACATTATAGTATATAGCAACTTTTCATTTCATATAACAACTTTGGTCGATTCGAACATATTGATAATAGCAAAATGTTCCTTAACTATAATACTTTTTTATTCGTAAATTGATATTTCCCGTTTAGATTCCCCACTAATTATTAGGATTGGACTGTTTAGCCGAGTTGTCACTAATAGCGCAGATGGATCCAAGCGATCAAGTGGGTTTTGCTTTTTGATAACAGATTTGCTCCTATCAAAAGACATGACAAGAAGATTACAAGAAGATTGCAGTTGTGAAAGTGCGATGATTTCTTTTGTAATTTATTGAAAAGTGAATCAAAAATCGAAATTTTATTTTGATAAAAAAAGAAATTAAAAATTTTTTAAAATTTTTCTTAGAAAACTTAGCAATAAAATATTTACATTAACAACTAAACATTATTATCAAAATTATTTGTTTCTTTATCGCAAGGAGTGATAAAAAAAGAATTCGTCGTTAAAAGTTAATTAACTGAAAATTAACTTCGCCAAAAGAGTGGATTCAATATGCGAATATTGCGAATAGTGGATCTTTCAAGTATTTAAGCAACAATTTAAAAAAACTCTTTAGCAAAATTATTGGTCTTGATAAAGATCTTGAAAAAAAGGAGAAAAGATAACTAATTCATTTCAAATCTTGGCAATAGGCCTCTGTAAAGACTCCGATTCAGAAGAAACAAGTAACATTAAGGTCGCATGTTTGGTAACTTTCGCGTGGATTCATTATCTTTGTCTTCATTATTTTGGCTCTTTGGAAATAAGCGATTAAGGTCTGTATTGCTGAATCGATTCTTTGGGAACAAACGATTAAAATCGATAGACGTTGGCCATTTATTTGGCAATAGGCGATTTAAGTCTATACCTCCAGGCAAGAAACTCAAAAGAAACTTAACAATACTATCAACCATTGGGCCCAAATAAATTAAGCTCTGTAAGCCTGGAAGAGTGAGCGGTAATTGCTGTATTGAATCATCATCAAAATTTTTGCTTGCAGTTGGTTCATTATTTGGTTGAACACTTCTCTGGAACAGCAATAAAAATAAATTATCCAAGTCACCATTTTAACTTGTAATTTATTGATTAATATGGCCCTCGAAACTAAATAAATAAAACCAAATAAAGCATTATTTCAGAATGCATTACAATTATATCTTAGTTTAAATCTAAGCTTATATTATGGCAGATTATTAAAAAAATTAGGCATCAAATACCGATGTGACTGCATTAAAATGATGGGAAAAAATGAGGAATGTTGAGGTGAATGCACCAAAGACAGTTGATCGCATTGCGCAAAATTCGTTGATTTGAACGAAGGACAACTAAAAATGGATTGTTGGATTAACGACATTTAGGAATACTTATTGCAGTATATATTGTAAGAATTTATGCAAAAACCATGAAAAGATATTTTTAAATCAGCCAAATTACTTTTTCATATTTACTAAGGAACGATTATAAAATCTTTCATTCCAATCTCATTCGTTTCCAAAAGAGAAATCAAAAAATTCTATAGGCTGAATAAGAGTTCTCTGAATTGGCTTAAAGCTACCAGCGACCAAAATTTATTAAATAATTCACGCATAATTTGCCGTCGTTTTAAATGCAACACATTAGTTATTAGACTAATCAAACAAAAAAAAATCAAATATTTGCAAAAATTATAGTCAAATGAGATAATAATATTAATCACGGAACTATTTGAAAATCAAATATTATTTTTGATAAATTTATAAATTTATAAATTTAAATTTAATTTGTTTGATTTTATAAACAAAATTTATAAAATTTAAATAAAATTTTTTTTAAGAATCGCTCGCTATTTTTGTTTAGAGTCGCTCTGCTGGCTTATCGGATCGATCAAGTTTCGTTAAGTCAATCATTTAGCGAAAGAAATACAGGTGAGCATCACTCGTATTAAAATGAATCTCAAAAATATTCGTTAGTCCCTTCTTTAATCCGATGAATAAAGATTTTCGTCTTATATACAAGGTGCTAATAAATTTTATCATTGGGGAGAGGAAATGCTGGACTTCAAATGCCTTGGATCCACTCTAATTCCAAATGACAAGCAAAGGATGACACTGTAACCCCGATAACGACAGCTAAAAATGTGTTTTCCGGAAACTTTTATAGAACCGTCGCGAAATCAACATAAAGACAAAAATCCGCGTCCATATAGCTACAATTCGCTCGATCTTACTATATGGCTGCGAAGCATGGCCAATGAGAGTGGACGATATTAAGAAGCTATTAACCTTCGACCACTCATGTCTAAGATACATTTTACGGATCCGTTGAAAGGATAAACGCATATGATTGTATCCATCGCTCAAATACAATCTGTATTAATAATGTTATCACAGAGCATCGTTTTTGTTAATTAGGGCAGTTGTTCGTCGCCCACAACAGAAGTTGGCGCATATTTCGTTAGTTGTTTCTGTGATGGTTGGCGTCAAAGGTGAGGAGGGCAGTCAAGGCCTGGATTATACAGTCAGGAAAGGTTTTGAGCGCATAGGATGACCAGCGATATATAGACTTAAACGATGGAAAGAGAAATGGCTTCTATTACCGATGGCGTAAGATATGGTTAATATGGTTAATTTTGGCTTGGCTTGATAAATGGCTTAAAATCCTCATGTATTAGATGAATTAGAAATGTTTTCTTACTTAAATTTTCATGTAAATTTAATGGATAATAAGAATGAAGCAAATATCACAGAGATTTAACTTCAGAAAAACCTATGCCTATCATTAAAAGTTTGGTTGACTATTGGCTATGCACCTATTCCGTTTTTCTTCCAAATGTGGCTCTCTAGCAAAATTATCAATTAAAATGTCCCATACAGTAATCAATAAAGTCATTCAAGCATAAAAGATATGGTACCAGTTAATCGAATCAATGATTGTGAAAATATCTGATTTTCTCTTCTCTTCAGTTTTTGGGACAGTTTTTGCGATTCGACTGTTTTCCTTTTTGATATTGTATTTTCTTGCTTATTCTTAATAGTCATGCTTGCAGTTCACGCCTATTATATTTCATGCTTTCCATGAAATTTTATAAATTTGAACCAAATCGACTTAGTACTTCTTTTTCTAATAACTCCAACCACTGCCGATTAGGTTGGCACTACTGGCTATATCGGTAAGACACTTCAAACCTTCAAAGCTACTCGGCCCGATTCATATATACTGGTACTGGCATTTTCATATAATTAATAACATAATAAAATCAAGTAAATGTCAAAGTTTCATGATAAATATTGTAATTGCGTCAAGTAGCATTTATTGTCTTACGAAAATTATTATAAAAAGAAAGAAAGGGACGAGTGTGACAAGTTGGAAATACTCTTCATGCATGCTATTTGCTTGATCGCATTACTCAAATTATAATTGTCTATACTAGTCATATTGTCTATATCTATTTAGTGACACATAACGAATAAGTTTAATTTACGCTCTGTCCAAATATTTATTAAATTTTTGTTCTATACATACATTATTATTGTAACTGAATTATCGCAAAAATGGTTATAGAATTACGCTAATACGATTTATGCTGTTGTTGATAGAGAATTTATATTTTACGCTATTAATACAATATTAATATTTTAAATAAATTTTTAATTTTTCGTCCTTCTACACTATTTTATAAATTCAAAATTTAATAAATGTCGACCTTTTGACCCTTTTAGAAAGCAATTTTAGAAAACTTATCATAATTTAATACAGAATTTAATTCTATAGTTTCTACTATTCATTCAATTTTAAATCACTAAAAATTTTTTAAAAAAATTTCTAAAATTCTAAAAAATGATCGCATAAATATTCTCAGATGAATTGCTTTTATACTTATATTTATATTTTATATTTTATTTTATATTTTATATTTATTGTAATTACTTCGAAGCAGTGATGAAAGCGAATCATTAAAATTTTATTTAAACAATAAATGAGTTGTTGCTTTCATTTCGGGGCATCCACTGGGGTTGTTCCATCCTCAGTGGGAGCGAATCTGTCTTTTGAAAATCCGAATAGTACCAGCCTTCTTTCACTATCACTATGTAATCTGCCTGAGAAAAATTGCAAGCCAGTGGAGCCTAACCAAAAATGATAACAGCTCAAAACTTATTTCTTAAATTTATTCACTTATTTTTAAGATCTTTTGCTATTTTTTTACCTTTTTTTTGTCGAGCATTTAACAGTTTAGAAATTTAATTCATAGTTTGAGAACCAATCAAAAGAAATTTATTATTCTGTTGGTTAAGAGTCGTATTGAAATAATTCGGTGATGAGCATATTGTTGTCATTTGTGAATGGGTTCGCATATGCGTATGAAGATTTGATGCTCGGTTGAATGCTTTTTCGCAAAAGGTGCAAACATATGGCTTCACCTGCAAACTTAAATAATTATTTATATCGGTGGATGCATTCAAACAATCATGTGACACAATTAAATCTGAGAAACTAAAAATTCAGGATTACTACTACGGAAAGTTTTTTCTGGATATAGGTGTGTGGGTATGTCATAACCACTGATATGGTGATGTAGATCGATCTTCATCTCATTCCTTTCATTATTTGTGATATTTTTAAGAAAATATAAGGTGCCAATTGGCTTTATTTTTAATAGATCACCATAATTTATATTATTTATTATTATTATTAAATTTGATTTGTTCGATTTTAAAAGATAGCTGCTTTCCACCAGCTTTTAGTAGCTATTGAAAAAAAGAAATAGTTAAAATAATTCGAAACTGTGGTGTGAGTAAGCCGATGTCGAGTCAGGTTTCCTGGTTGCCTAAATGCTCGACCACAATGATCACATTGGAATGGTTTTTCTCCAGTATGGATTCTCTGCAAATAAAGAAAAAGTTTCAAAGTTTCTTTTCCTGAAAAAGCTAAAGAAGTCTTTTTGAAACATTTTTTTAACCCATTTGGCCCGTTTAAATTCATTTTTCCTATTTAGGCCTACTTGGCTTAGAATTTAGAATTTTAATAAATTATGAATATCAGCCATTTTGATGGTTAAAAAGAAAAATTAATAAATTATGGGAAAAAGCAAATAAGAGAGAAAAAGATGAACAAAATTGTCTATGAAAAATGAATAGAATGCCATTTGAATAATTTATTGAAATTGTGTAGCAGATTTCCGAAATTTTTCATTGACTTATTCAAAAGATGATGAAAAAATCGCATATTTGGCTGACCGACCGCTCAAGCAAACAGATCAATAGTATTTAAAATATTTTGAAGGCGACCGTATACCTCTTACTTGATGTGCTTTTCGCATTCTAAATGATTTTCTTAAATCAGTTTCTTTCATTTCAGTTTCATTTAAAATACTTGGAGACAAGTCGATTGAGCAATATTTTGCTTAAGCTAAGAACAAACTTATTCGATGCTCTCTTACAGGACTAAAACTGCCATCGAAATGCGCTGGCCACTGGAGATCCACAAAGCTTGCAATTATATCCCCAAATAAAAAATGGCTCGATGATGTCATTTAAATCAGAAATTTTACCTATTTTCGGCCATCAGACTAAGTGAAATGCAAAACCGGAGTTGAGAAAGATGAAGCTAAAAATTTCGATTAAAAGTAATAGATATACCTTATGGGTAACGAGAGTGTTACTTCTACTAAAAGCTTTTTCACATATATCGCAACGATATTTTTTAGCGCTTTGGCGTACATTTGGATCAGCTCTTAAGCGTTGATCTCGGCTACCTGAGAAAAAAAGCTTGAAAATTGACATTTGTACCTCTATTGCTCGAATAAAATCGTCTTTAAAAATAATTAGGGATGATTTTTGGAATTGCAAAGGCGAAAGTCGAGAAAATGAGAAACTGAAATTTATCACTACACAGAAAATACATGTTGCTGACCCAGCAATCGCAGTCGTTCAAATGATGTTGATGAATTCGTTTGGAGTTGTTGTTTTGCAAATCGAGATAAAGCAGAAGTCCACTGAAAGGTTGCCTGTTGAATCATTTGATATCCAGATGCATAAGAAGAGAAATGATAACCATTCGGATGCATATCCTGAAGAGAAAAAAAATATTCTTAAAAAATTCACACCCTAAATTGTAGGGATTGAATAGTGGACTATTACCGTTCATTTTCGACTGTTCATTGATGCTATTTCAAATGCAAACCTGCTTTTTAAAAATTCGGCTATGCTGACTAACTACTGGCTATGCTGACTAACTACTGGCTACGCTAGTGAATCTCTAGCAAAATTTTCTGGTCCAGCAAGTCATGAATTACCAATTTTATATCAAATTTGTTTAATAATTGGGCTTTAATCAACTGCTGATTTGAAAAAAATTTAAAATTTTAATATATCCTTAAAAGGGCAAAGGGGCAGCAAACAATATAAATAGGGTAGTTCCGAGTGAAATCAAATCAAATCCTAGAGATTTAATAAGATAATTATTAAAAAAATGATATGAAATAAGTGAATAATTATTAGATACCGAAATAAATGGATTTGAATGGTTATTAGATGTTCTTAATAAAGAGCTGCTAGGAAGGTTATATTTGCCGTACAGATAAGATAGCTTCTCGGGAATCGGTTGCGGCTCACATGAACATTGTTGATTTGAATTTTTTTGCAAATTTTCCCTTTCTCTAAGATTAAATTTTGTTTATTCATGGAAGATTTGAAAATTTGCTTAATAGGATTTGTAAAAATAATTGTCATGGAAAAACATGATAATTCGGTCGTCTAATTATGGTATATTAACACTAAACCAAAATTTTTTTTGAAATTGAATTCCAGTTAATTCAAATAAATTTATATAGAAAAGAATAGATACATTTTATTAATCAATTCAGTAGGTTGGTCGTATTGAGTCGTCAATAGGTCATCGTTGACTCCACCATTATTTAATAATGATTCTATTGTAAAGGAACCTGGCATTATTACTGTAATGATAAAATAACGATAAGAGATTATGAAATCATAACATTCCATAAAACTATTTTTAATATCGCGACTTTCATTAATTTCTGCGAAATCGTAATTTTAATTCTCTTTAATCAAACTTTAATATTCGAATTTAACAGTAACAATCAGTTTAACGAGTTTAGACATATCTAACAGAAGAAAATGATACAAATGAAACTATCCCATTTTGGTGACTAAATGTTTCTTGAATTTTGATATTTAATTTTCTTGATAAAGTGCCAGATTGACCTATTCGTCCCATCACAGTAAGAAATCATATAGCTTTTCAAAATATTTCAATTTTTTGCTTCTTCTTGCCTCCAGAATCTGCACGTTTAAAAAAAAAAAACAATTAGTAAATCTTCAATAAATTTTATTTAAAAGAAATTTAGTGGCAAAAATAGAGCGGCTATCCTACAATGAAACCGGTTGCAAATTCTTGAAGAATATGGTCAAATTCAATATAATACTGAAATGAATAAGGCAGGATAGGATAATCGAGTGACATATTGCTTCAACCAAGTGCCATTACAAATTTTATTACAGTTTTTTGATGCTTGTCATTGCCATTTAAAAAAATTGAAGTAGTATTGAGCAAACCTACATTTATC
Source organism: Dracunculus medinensis (assembly GCA_900625125.1). Classification (NCBI taxonomy): domain Eukaryota; kingdom Metazoa; phylum Nematoda; class Chromadorea; order Rhabditida; family Dracunculidae; genus Dracunculus; species Dracunculus medinensis. The sequence goes on from UYYG01001170.1 coordinate 737,353, forward strand.
TCCCACAAGTATCTCTATAGTAAGGAAATTTTTCATTGTTGGCAAAGAGTCAATCGAAAAATGGTGAGAAGAAGAACGAGAAAAAAAAAATTGGAAAAAGACATGTATAGTACATATATAGTAAAATTATACAGGTAGCGTTTGCGCAATTCTTTCATACTAAATGATTAGATTAGATAAAAATCAGACGATATTGGCAACTCATTATATTTCCATCACCAAGTGGTTCCTGGCCTGGCAAGCTAGCCAAGCAGTGGATTTTGTTATCAGAAAAGGGCGCTTTTAGGAAAAAAAGTTCAGATACAAAATGAGATGCAAAAATGGAGCTATAATGCTTCCATTGCTTAGCCAGTAAATTATTGCCTAAAATAAAAATTATTAGAATTTTTTCAAACATACTAAATTTGTACTTAGATTTGGATTAATTTAAAGACAGGCCAAGCTATCGGTTTTTCTTCCTTTTTATCTTTCTCATCAAAAGGGGAAAAAAGAAATATAGCTGGAACATGGAGGAAAAGAAATCTTCTTTACTTAAGCGAATTAGAGTTGTAAAATGGCGATATAATGCACAATTTGATCAAACCACTCTAAGGTTATATAATGATTAGAGCAGGCAAAAAATAATTTTCCAGCAATGACATCTTGACATTTTACAGAAAAATATTATACTTCCAGTACTGACTGACAGACTGATATACATTTATTAGCACCGATTTTTACCTGTTATTAATCAATCTGAGACATATCAGATGTCAACTAATTAGCATTAACCTTTGCTTCAGACCAAACAGCTCGCTGGAAAATCTATCAAATACAACAGAATATATATTAAACAATAAGAAGTATCAAACTATCCTCTAATATGCGACAAAAACTGAGGCTGTGATAGCTGCGAAAGTGGATAATCAGTGGCCTAAATGCTTCATGGAAGCGTTGATTTATTGATCAATGAGAAAATGGGAGCGGCTAAAACCACCGTAGCGCTCGGCCCATCTTTAAATACCGTATGTTGAATTCATCCGCTGTTCATTTTACCTTTTCAGCACTTATCAATAATAAAGTAATGCGATATGCTTGATCGCTTACTCAAACAACGCCTTGTGTCGTCGGAGTATTGACCTTGTTTACAAATGCAAAAGGCTTTTAATTCTTAAATCAAAGGCGATCATCATTGTCATTCCACATCGAATTATACAAAATCTTAAAATTTTCCTTATTCCCATTTATTTTATTCATATCTTTTTGAAAAACCATATTCACTCGATAGATTTAATATATCGCTTTTGCTATGTAATGGGACTTTTGAATTTAGTCAAAAATATAGCTTTAGTTGAGTGATTGCTAAGAACCCACTTGTGCTTTTATACAAATTCAAATGGCTCTGTGATAAAAGAATTTCAGTAGTTATCAGCCAAATCAGAGCACTAATAGTTGATAATGTATAAAATCTTTACTTAATAAATCTATTGTTTTTAGTTATTTTATGGATTTTCAATTCTTTTAGGTTTTTGATTTTCAAGTAACTTTTTTATCGAATTACATTAGTTCAATAAATTATTAATAATTAATAAGACTTCGACCCTAAAATTTACTTATTTGAGTAAAAATAAATAAGCACAAAGCATTTTGCGGAAAAAAAGCAATTATTTTACTGCTTTTGACAAAATTTAATAGAAAGGTGATAAAAAAAAATTATTTTACTGAATCCTTCATCGCTGTGACTTTTATATTTAAAAGATTATTTAGGTAAGTCATAAAAAATTGTGCTTCACTAAAGTCGATAGCTAATTAATCTTACGCATATTAAAGCAATTTTTCAGTCTTCGATAGACCAATTCATTAGATGAATGCCAATGAAAAGTTCGCCGGATGGGTAAAAAATTGTAATGAATGATTATATCATTAAACGGAATTTTATAATATCCAGCCAATTATCCCGCCTTAAATTTTTTTTCTCAATGCTTATCATTTCTGGTTAAGTTCACCTTGCTGGCTTATTGGGCTAAATGAATTTCGTCGAGGAATTTCCTGAGGATAGAAGTGGAGATGGGTCGCAGACACCTCGAAATGATAGCAACAAGAGCTCACTGAACCATTCCATTGTCCTTTAAATATTTTTTAATGTAGTCCATTCGTCTTAAAATGTCTTATAGAAAAGAGCAAAAATTTTGTAAGATAAAATGACATGACATTTTTTATTTTCATCACATTAACTGATTAAAATGCTTAATAAATGATTTTACTCATCTCAAAATTTTTCCAAAATTACCAAAATTTTATGATAGTTTCGAGAATTTCTGCAAAGAATTTCTTATACAAACTTTTGGTTAATTTAAATTTATTGTAAACTTCTTGCTATTTATTCACTTGTTATTCACTTTTCTCAGTGACTAATCGTATTGCACTTTTGTTGAATTTTAAATTATATGACTTAGCTAAATTATATGATGTGGCTCAATATATTGCCGAGCTCAGTTCGGGATGTTAATATTGGGATTCTACTCGCGGTATGAGTAAATTTATCTTCTACTGGCAAGTTGGCTCACTGGCAAAATTTATCTGGCTCGACAAGTCAGTGGAGCGAAATTAACCAGAAATTTTGGTTATTGCTTAATATTAACTTTTTTCAGTTATCCATGTTTAATTGATTTTTCGTTTGAGTTTTCGTGTTTTTCGAGCAATCGAAAATAAACTGAAATGAATGGAATGAAGTGGATTTTAAAAGTATCTGATATTTTAGTTCTTCGCTATTTCCATTGAATTTTTTAATCATCATCTTCCTTTTCTTGCAACAAACATAATTTCTAACTCCAGCTTGTTTCCATCAAAGATGAAACTTTTCGCTAATTGCCAGTTGGAGATAAACGTGCCCAGTCAAATCCTGTTAATTAAATTTTTTCTTCTTCCTAAGGCCAAAAAATAAATTTCAAAAATTAAAGGTATTTGAAGTAGTTTATAGTTACTAAAATTATTTCGATATATTGCATTTATCTATATTTTGAAATTTTTCTTCTCAAAATGCAATGCAATAATTTATGCAAAATTTTTTAGCAAAATTTCTGTGACTAGGCTTTAAAAATATCACAAAATTTCAATTCTGAGAAGAATAAATTAATTTCTTTGATAATAAACTTTTAAATTTTCCAGAAATTCACAGACATTTCCAGATTTATTTAGTGGGAAAAGGTCAAATTGATCTATTATGGGTTGAGAATATGAAATGGGCGCGTCAATTAGTATCAAATGAAGTGGCCACTGATGTAATTTATCTTAATAAAGACGAGCACACATCGTTATAGCTTTATTAATTAATAAGTGGCCTCAGCTGTGTTACATTTGGTGGCCACTTCAGTCAACTATGAAGCTTTGAAATATTCAATTTATTTGATAAACCATTTAATTACAAGAAAGATATCTTATACAATAGTTCATTTTTATTTCTGCAATTTTTTTCTGTGACCATTCACATTTTTCCGGAAGAGAAAATTTTTTTCGAGAGTTACTAGGCAAGTTTTTTCTGTCGCTAGTCGAATCCCACTATCTCTAAAATGAGAGCAAGAAAACGCTGAGCAATTTTAACTCTTATCAAAAATATTCGTTATTATTAGTCAGACAATCCGCCTTAACAATATATTTTACTGTATTCTAAACCACGAAACTGATCATTCCTTCAGCTATTCTACTTCAAATAATGGAGATAATAAGCCACCATTCATTGTTCGTTCATTTCTTATTGTTTTTTGAGAGGAACTTATATGCTAATTATAATTATTGCACTGAAAAACTTTAAAACCTATTTTGTCCAAAATTAAAATTCGCTTCGACAGCATCGAAATAACAGAAGAGAAAATATAAAATGTAGATCAAGAGAATATAATGAAAATCTGAAATAGGCAAACAAAGTTATTACTTAATCCGTTCAAAAAATGAACTTTTATGCAAGCTCTATCCTCTATCCAGTGCAATGTTATCATCAATACAAGCATTTCAACTCAGAATCAATAAAAAAATATATGAATGCTTAACAATGGCTTAATTACCTCAAATGCAATCTTGTTGACCTCACTTATAATCTTCCAGAAACAACATTGCGCGATCACAGTATCAATTATTAGCATTTTTTTTATTAGAATTCTTACAAAATCATAAAAAATTGATTGCAAAATAGAAATTGCTCTTAACTTTTATCAAGCTCAAGCATCGCATTTGACTTATTTTAATTGTGCTCACTACTTACCATCACATTTGTTAAATTCATCATAAGCAAATATTATTATAAAATAAAATTCAAGAAGAAATTATTAATTATTTTAAATAAATTTCCCTATATATCAAAAAATTTCCCTATAATTAATGTTAATCATGCAAGCCACCTGCAACTAATTTTACACGCCAATAGGTATTCGAGTTAAGCAATATATTGTATTTATGGAATGTATAAGATCAAATGAATAATAATGTTGCAACTAATATAAACTCAAAGATTCAAAAAATTATACGAAAAATTGGTTCAGTAAGCATTAAACCATGTAGAAGAAATGGAATGGCTTAGTGAACTGCTTTCGGAACGCTAATGTTCTGTTCTCGGCAAGAATAATCATTCGAAAATCCAGGTGCTGCTGGCGATCAACTGTATTCTATCATTTTTTCTAACAATAATTCGGCAAGCCATTGGAGTCCTTCGAACCAAAAATGTTAAATTTTCTTGGAAAGGAAAAAACTATAGATATTATAGAATATCAAGTGTCACATGAATATTTTATAAAATATATTTTTTTATTTTATAAAAAAAAGTTACATATATATATATATATACATAATATATTTTCTGCTTGTTTTTTAGATAAAATCCCTTTTCATTAAAATTTATATAAATGAACCAAAAATTAGAAAAAGTTGGAAAATTTGTTTTTTCTACTATTTCGCCTTATAGAATAAATCATGTAAAATTTTGAATCAACATCTGAAGTATTAAATAATTAGAGACCATGTTCATTGTTTCGGCTGAGGGTAGTTAGCATGAGTTTGATTCATCTTTCTTGATAACGATGAATCTGTTACTGCAAACTGAATCCGAGTGGTTGGTTATCACTGATTTCGACTTATTTCGAAAAAAAATATTCGCGCTAGTCAGTCAGGAAAAACCAAAAAACATTGTGTTAGGAGATTATAATGATATGAAAATCTATTCCATAATCTATTCTATAATTTATAATTTTTAAAGAGTTTCAAAAGGTATTTCAAGAAGTTTAATACATTATTAACCTAATAACCAAAGAAATTTGTCGCGAAATCCGCTTAGCCGAATATTAGAAAAGGTATTAGAAAAAAAACTACGGTATGAAACTGATAAAACTGATCTGCTAATCCCGAAAATGGAGTGGTAAAGACACTCACCCTTCAATATTATATAAATATTTAACGATTCAATCATCTTTTGGGGAATATTACGAAGCGCCAAATGAATCATTTTGGCACGCAAAGTCGCATCTTGATGCTTTCCATCTTTATTAAGTATTTTTCCAGTGTAGAATTTTAGATTTATTATTTAAATTTTGAACGATTGATTCACTGAATGAGATGAAAATATAATTATGAAAATATAATTATTTTTTCAGAAAAATCCTGTAAACCACATGAAATAAATCTTCTGTCATTTCTGGACGTATGTTTTGTTGAACAATTTTCTGGTTAGGAGATGTTATCCTGTTATTCTGCTGATTCTTCAGAAATTTCGCCAGAAAGTCGTTTGGCGATAAGAGTGTCAACATGGTTGAATTTTTGAAAGAACATTCCATCCAGGAACAAAATCCCAATATTGTCTCTTTGAAATAACTCGTTGAGCAATTCTATTCTTTGAGATTCAACGGTATTATATTTTCTGGTACATGCTAACACCACGTGGTACCATCTTTTCTTTTTTTCGAAATATCTTTGAGAACTTTTCCAATTTTTTCTCAAGCAAGCCCATATCTTATCAAGCTTTAAAAGTCTGTAAAAAAAATTTGAATTGCTTTCGATGTGATAAATTTTATATTCTCCTATTGCTTTCACAGTATCATTTTAGCTGAGCACTGATGAAACAATAAGAAAAAAAATAAGAAGTATAGTTTGATCTAGAGGTTGAGTATTCAGTGGATTGTTGCCCTCACATTTCGAAGCGCCCATGATGGAGGGGGGGAGGGGAGGGAGTTCTATTCGCTAAATTTCGAAAAATTTCGAATAAATTTTCGGGTGGCGATCCATACATATTTCTATCGTTAAACGACTCGCTGGAATATAGCCCAGCAGTCCAACGGAACTAGAAATGATTTTACGTTTAATAGGAAGTTCGCTTACATCATGGAAAAAGAATAAGTCTTTTTTCTGATTTATTTGAATAATTTTATATTGAAATATTAAATAAAGGATTTAAAATGAATTTTTTATTGTAATTTTTAATTTTTAATAGGTAGAAGCTGCCTTAATAACGAATAAAATAGTTAGCGCTCGCTCGCAATTTTTGCTAAGGTTTAGTTTTATTTAGCTCTTATTTTAAAAACTACGGTTAGAAATTTTTAGCAAAACGACATTTAGAGGTAGAAGCCCAGATAGTAGCTCGCCAGCACCACCCGGATTTCTCAATCACAGGCTTAGTCAAGAATAAAAGAATTTAAAAAATTTTATTGGCGATATTTTATTAACGATTCCAGCGCGAAAAACAAGTCGATTTTATTGTTAAACAGTGAAAAAATTCCAGTTTTCATCCTTTTTTTCTGCAGAACTTCCCTAACACTTATTTTGGTATATGTTGTTATTATTTATATTAGTATTTATATTAATTATTATTTATATTATATTATTTATATTAATTAAAATGAATAGGAAATCTTTAATTTTATGTATAATAGAGTAATATACATTAATATTTTTATACTATTTTAGAATAGAATTGCAGATGCATCTCTGGCATCACTTTTAATTTCATTTTTAATGACAGGTTAACTCCAGTCAAGTGACAGTCCAAGTAACGATCCAATCCATACCTCAGCCAAGGGAACTATTATTACTGTGTAATAACCAATTTGCCACCTTATTCTTATAATTTTACTTAATGTCGAGGACATTTAAGAAAATTTAAAAAAATTTTAAAAAATTTAAGAATATTTACATTTATAAATTTGACAGAATGAGCTTTGTTTTGGCATTTAAAATTTGAAACGTCGTTTATTGTTTTCTTTTTGATTAAAATTAATCGAAAAATAAGTAATAACTTTTATTATTAGTACGAAAAATTTTTCCTTTAAACCATTCATAAGGTGTATTCGAGTTCATCAATAACGTATATTCGAGTTCATCAGTTCATCAATAAATAAAATCTCACATAATCGCGTCTTCGCTCAGATACCACTTGCATTAACAAAAGCATCCTAGAGCGTCGCCTTCGCTGGTTAGGAAACGTTCTTTGTTACCCACCCCCAATAGTTGCCACGTATTTCGTTATTTGCTAAGCCCTATGATTGTTGGCGAAATGGATAATCAAGACTGGCATAGCCAGTAAAGATTTTGGAGCATAGATGGAGCAAATGTATATGGATTTGGACAATGGAAAAAAGAATGGTTTATATTATTATCGACGATGGCATCAGATCGCACAGCTTGAAAATTACTATCGACGATGGCATCAGATCGCACAACTTGAAAATGTCTTACTTTTGTAGCCAGCGGAGCCAGCCTAACCAGTAATGAGAGTTATTAGAAGAAAAAGAAGGTACATTCGAATAAATAAATGAAAACTTATATTTAAAATGACCTTCAAATTTGATGCTATTATTGCAAATATCGTTCTTTTTTTCATCAAAAAGTTTTTAAATGGTTTTTATTGCGTTAAATTCACTTGTTCTCTAACTTTTTAATTCATTCACTACAAATCTCTCACTTTGCATAGTACGCCACATAGTACGCATAGTACGCATTTAATGATTGGATGGTACTCGATGCTAAGCATTCAATATAAGGCGATAAACAAATAAATAATAGGTGTTAGTTCAATATTTGAATGGTACTCAGCGTGTTTATTATCGTAATAAAAATCCCAAAGCTTTAATGCTATGATTTACTGAAATTTTAATTTATCATTTGTTATCAGAATTTTTCATTTTTTATTTTAAGTTCAGCTAATCAGCCTTCATTATCATTTATTATTAAATCAGTTAATCATATATTGAAGTAGCAAAATCAGATCGAAGTCGATCATAAAAACCATATTTGCGAATTAAATTTCTGCTGTCAAAAAGGTGAGATCTAAGCTTTCTTTATAGGTATATGATATTTTGCATTCATTTATGCTTCTCTAATATGCGAGAATTCTGTTCAATTTAATTTCGCAAATTCCATAATTGCAGAATAATTTTATTTTGGATATAATTTCCAAACTTCAGGCATATTTCTAAAATATTTATTAAATGTTTTTTGCTATTGTTATATTATTCGGAATTGCTTTATACTATTTGATAAATGAATTCTTTTTTAAACGATTGACTATTCCAACTCTTTCTGAAAAAACTATACTTATTACCGGTGCAGGTGGAGGTAAGTATAATATGACTTTTTAAATATATCATTTGAATTTAACGATAACCGTTAATTGGCTTAAAAGAAAGCCATATCTGAAATATTTCATACTAAGCATTAAATCGACGAATTTTACAAATTTTAGGATTTGGAAAGGACCTCACAATTAGATGTTTACAAGAAGGCCTGACAGTTTTTGCTGGCTGTCGACGGAGCATAGTAAGTCATTAACTTTTAGAACTAATCATTTAATAGGCATGAAGACATTTATATCAGAATTTAGATAAAAATCTATAAGCAATATTAATCTTCTAAACTAAAAAAAAAGAGATCTTTTGAATTCATGATTACTCTAACTAGAACCTTAAATCTTCTTAAGCTAAAAGAATTATACTAACAATAAAATCTGGTTTGATATCAGACTCTTCCTTATCATATCAGTATATAGTCATGCTAATCTGAATTGATATTGATAACCTTGATTTGGATTTGAATTAAAGAGATCCATTAGATAGAAATTAGCCTAGGTAAAATTATGAAGTCATAAATTTGTGTTTGAATTAATTGCCTACGACCACCATAAACATGCAATGAAGTTAATTAATGGAATTCCGGTTCATCTGGTTTCTATTTAATTATTTTCCTAAGAATTTTATTTTACTTTTCCTATTCCTATAATTTTTTCAAATAGATGCTTCAAGATATTATTTATTTCTTTTACTTTAATATCCTAAAATCTACTTGGTTTATGAATGAAAATTAATTAATTGATTGCGATGATTTTTTCTCGCCATTTCTCGTTAGGCTTATTAGACCAGAGAGAGATCTTAGGCGATAGAAATGCAGCTAAGTCTCCTGGATTTTTGAAATACAGCCCAGCCTTCCAAGGGTAGAACCCTAACATTGGCGCTCTGGAAATAACAGCAGTAACCCACTGAGCCATTCCATCTCAACATAAATGAGATTTGATACTTTATAAGCAATTTTGCCATAATTTCTTAAAAATTTGGACTATTTTATTAATATTTTATTATTTTATCAAAAAGTTTAGATAATAATAAAGATTATAATAGTTAAGAGCGTGAAGGAATTGAACGAGGAATTATGTCAATTTTCCGAACAATTACATGCATTTCAAATGGACGTTTCATCAGATTTAAGTGTAGCAGAAGCAAAAAAATTTGTCTATAAAAAGTTACAGGAATGCAATAAAGGTACTTTGTTATAAATATGCAATTAGAAAAATGGAATAGATTGGGATTTAAAAGATCTTACGAATCTTACGAAAGTGAAGTATAGCAGAATATATATGCATGAATAGGCTTGAGACGTACCAATTAGAACCAATTAGTGCCGGAATTGAGGTGCAACACTTCTGAATCAACGCTATTATAGTTGTCACCAATGAAATATTATAGTGAAAGTATTGAGCGTCAATAATTCTTTTGATAATCTTATCATTTCCTCTCATAAATTATCAACAATCCCTATAATATTCGATTTATACACATAAGCGATTTATAATATATTCGATATAAACTGAAATGAAAAATATTCATTTTTATGATTTTTTGTAGAATTGCATGCAATAGTGAATAATGCTGGCGTAAGAGGTAATCAATTTTACGACGATTTGTTGGTACTCGAGGATTACAAAGAAGTTTGGGAGGTTAATATAATGGGTGGAATTCGAGTTTGTCAAGCATTTAAACAATTAATCAAGAAATCGAAGTTCGTTTCTTTCCTTTATGGTTTTAATAGATATTTTATTAAAAATAAAAGAGGATGGTGAATGAAAAAGAACACATTTGCTAATCAAACTAATCCTAATCCATAGCTCATTTTAATAAATAAGGATGAGAAGAACGGTAGATTAGGCAAGACTCCAACCTGCCGACCTGCTAACTTAATTTCTACATATAATAAAGAAAATTATTTTAAAGAATTTTCAGAAGGCATCAGGATCTGAGAGAGTTTGCGTGGAAGTATAATGTTGAATTAAGTTCTATTCAGATCTGCTCTGATGTTAAATTAAGTACTTAAACTAATTACTGTATTTTAATAGGGCAATACTTTGTTCAAACAACTAGCGCTTACAAATATTGCTAATTTTATTCATTGATATTTGCAGAGGCCGTATAATATTTTGTGGAAGTGGTGCTACAATGTTTCCTATACCGGGATATGGACCATATGCTTCATCTAAAGCAGCAGTTATGACTTATGCCGATGTTTTGCGGTGCTTTTTTTTTCGAATTGGTTGCTACAAATAATTATTCATAACTCACCAATGACTCAATTTTACTATAATTGCTAAAATTATTGGCCAGTAATTATTGGCCATTAGAGACAGTAATTACTTTACTTTGGGTGGTTTATGAGAGAATTATGCACAATATTGCATTTAAAAAAAATTGGTGTTTCGGTTGCTCAGTGACAAGATAATTGAGAATCTTTGGGCTCGAATTTGACCGATGCACCTCACTTCATTGAACGACAGAATCGCCTAATGAAGAAAGAAGAAGGAAATTAGGTAGATCAGTGGGCTATTGCTCAATTCGGAATTGTTGCTGAGGTTCTCCAGACAGGAAGTTCTCCTGTTCTTCCGGGTGGTGCTGGCGATTCGCCCATATTTCTATCGCCAAGTGATTCTCTGTCTAGTCTGACAAGCCAGCGGAGCGAGTCTAACCAGCAGTGGTGAGTGCTCTAAAAATTATTATATGCGCTTTTTTAGTTATATAACATAGGATAGTTATTATTCATTATTCAATTAGTTAATTTATCAGGCATGAACTCAGAGCATATGGTGTTCATATTATTGTTGTACAACCAGGATCCTTTGAAAGCGGCATGCAGAACACTCAGAATTTATTAACAATGATGGATAAAATATGGTCACGATGTCTTCCAGAAATTAAAGAGGAATATGGAGAAGATTTTATAGTGAAAGGTGTGAAATTGCAAAATATTTTTTCTTCTTCTCACTACTGCTGGTTATACCGGCTCCGCTGGTTACAAGGATAAGATTCGGCAAGTTATTCGGTCCGAATGCTATAGTACTAGAAGCCATTTCTTTTTCCATCGTCTAAATCCATATATCGCTGGTCCATCTATATATTTAAAATCTTTTCTGATCGTATCAGTCCAGGTTTTGATTGGACCACCTCGCTTTTGATGCCATTCATCATAAGGTTTATCAAGTAACGAAATTTATATCAACTCCTGTGTGCAAAATATTTGCGAAATTTTAATGCCTTTTGACTAGGTGATTCTTCTTAATCATTCGGAAATCCAGAGTTGGATTCTACTCCCAATAGGAGTAATCATGTCATGAGAAAATCCATGTGATATTGAAGATTTCCTTTTGGATCTTCAAATGACTCTCTGAAAAATTTTTTCACTGTGCTAATAGCCAGTGGAGAGAACCTAACTTGAAATGGTGGGTGCTGACCACTCGTCCCGAAATAACTGAAAAAATTTTTTCATTCAAATATTTCAAAAGAAAGGCTACTATGCTTTTTTTATAATAAAATGCTTAATTTAATTAAGAAATTTCACCAAAATGTGAAAATATGCATCACTTCATCTTTTTCCAACACCATTTTTGATTTGGCAGAACATTAATAACTGGAGAATGAGTCATTTGGAAGGCTATTTCATTAGATTTGCCTGAGCTTGAGAGTAAAAGCATAGTTGGACACCCTGCAGATACCTCGGAAAGATGGACCCAGGTATGTTAAGATATAGGACCAAAAAGAGCACTAATCATGTTGAAAAATTAAATAAATCATAGTGTTTGATTCCAGTTAAAGAAGTTGTGACAAATTTGCAATCAAAGGTAGTTTCGAACAATACCAAATGGGTCGAGGATGCATATTTCCATGCGATATCAGCTAAATATCCAAAATATTTATATCGAATAGGCTGGGACACTATCATATTGTACGTTTTTTTTTTTTTTTTAGAAAAATCAAGTTTTAAAATCTTAATGATAAGTGATAACTGCAATTGCAACCAATGAACCTGATCGTGTTGCGATTCATTTCTTTATTTAGCAGAATTTTTCAATTTATTAAACAGTTCAGATTTTGGCCATTTTCTCTATTACCAGTCAGCTGGCAAGTTCAATGTATGCGGTTGATTTTATTCCTTAATGCATCACCAATGCCCATTGCTGTTAAAAAACTATTTTAATCTTATTTTGCTTTAAATATTTTTTATATTTTATATTAAATTGTGATTAAATCACAATCAAATTTCAATATATTAAAGTTCATTCGTTAAACGATTGTTTATTAATTTTTTAATATTTGAAAAATTTGTCAAAAAAATTTTTTTAAAAATAAAAAATTCTTTGCCTAAACCGTTTCAGAGAAATGCACTAATCAATCAAATATGATTTCATTCAATTTTGCATGATTCAAATCCTTTCATGCTTTTATTCATTTATTTAGAAACTCCAACATTTCTGCAAATATTAGATCGTTACGACCGCAGTTAACTTCATATTGTGCGCTAAATATGCTAATGGACTGGGTGCTTTGATTAAATTCATGCAGCATGGAATCGACAGCTAATGACAGGCTGAGTGTACCACCAATGCGACCACTTTCCGCATCGTTTCCAGTTCTTCCACACTCCGTTATTTCTTTGGCCTCTCAAATTCCTTCTTCCTAATGTCCCTCTCACTTGGTGTTGCTATATGTATCACCACCGCTGTTTTATTGTCTACTGTAACAATATCTCACACGATATACATTACACGTTTAATATTACGAAATGGAAATTTACCAGACTCAGAAATTTATTATATTAAATTAAATTATATTTATTAAATTGCTTTTGCTCAACGTTTTAACGATCAGTGAAATATTTTATAAAGACTATTGTGTGGAAAATATTTGAAAACCTGTTTCGGGCGACATTAAATTAGTCGATATCTGTCTAAAAATTTTCCACATGTCCTCTTATTTATTAGTTTAATTGGTTGAACTTCTTTTTTCATTATCGTATTAACAACAGAGGAAATATTTTACATGAAAATGCATACCAAGAGAATAAAAGTATTGGTTTAGAGAAAATTTGTAACAAAGACTGAAATGAATGTGAATAGTTACTCATTTCTACCCTTAAGTTGCCTCAAACAAATGGTTGCCTCACACTAATGAGCCATTTAAAAAAAATAAATTCGGACTAATATTATTTGAATTTTGTTCCATTTTTGGTTTAGCTCGGTTATCGGATGGTTTCCCAGATCGATGGATTTTGCTAGAAAACCACTTGCCAATAGAAGTGCACGTAGGTCAGCGGTACCTCTCAGATTTTTGAAAGACAGGTTTATTCCGGGCGTAGAACCCCAGCAACACCCCGAAATGAGGGTATTAATTGACCAACTGACAATGATCCAAATAGGTCTTTCGTGACAATTTATTGTATCTTAAAAACTTTGGAAGAAAGAACTAAAACCAAAAATTAACTTATGATTCCCATTGAAATGTCGGTCGTTCTTTTTTAATGAATTTTGCTTATTATATTTCCAATCGTACAAGTTATACCAATTTTTAAGAAATTTAAATGGACTGCCTATTTTTTGCAATTATTTCAATCACAGTTGTTATTTTTTTCATACTTCTACGACTGTATTACATCGACAAAATCCAACTTAATGGTGCTAATGATAAAGCTGTTCTGATAACAGGAAGCAGTTCAGGTACTTTAATCTACTAATATTATAATCTACTAATATTTAGTAACTGGTTTAATAAAATAGCGGCATTCTAGGTTTTGGTAAAGGTATTGTCGAAAAATGCATGAATAACGGTTTCACTGTTTTTGCAGCTTGTCGCACGAAACAAGTACTCTCTTGTTGTTTTCTAAAGAAACTCTTAGCTTCTATCCTGATAATTTTATATATAAGAAATATATAATATAATATAAGAAAAAATAAATAAAGTTGTTTATTGAAGGGTGTGGATCTATTAGAAAAATCATTTGAAGACAAAAACAACAGGTTGAAGGCATTTGTAATGGATATTTCTAATGAGGAACAAGTTGAAAATGCTAGAACATATATTTGCGATGAGCTCGAACTATTGAAAATGGGTAAGTTTACTCTCGTTTGCGCTAAAAATGCTTTATTTCGCCATGCCACTTTCAATAAAAGTGATGGATGCTTTTTTCGAAGCTTCCTGGATTAGCTCGGATTTTCAAAAACTTGCATGCATTTCATTTTGCTTATAGATTTGCATGCAGTAGTGAATAATGCTGGAATACAAGCAACATGTTTTTATGATGACATGCTAGACATTGCTGATTATGAACAAGCTATGAATGTAAATTTCTATGGGACGATTCGAGTGATTAAGGCTTTTAAAGAGATTATCAAAAAATCTAGGTAAACAGTGATTTTACTAATTGCTAGTAAATTTTACTTATGCTAGCCTTAATAGGTTTCTTCTATAACATTGCTTCCAAAAGTCTAACCGGAGGATTTTTAAATTTCCCTTCCCGAGGCCTTTTCAGAGATACCAAAACCATTTCAATTCTATTGTTTTATGTGGCTTAGATTTAGACTTTAGTATATTGTGTGAATTTTCTTAAATGAAGATTTTCTTTAAAAAAAGAAACTTCAAATGATTTCATAAATAAATTTCCCGATTATATTTCTAATATAGCCAATATCGAGAGGAACAACTAAGGATCGCATAAAGAAAGGTCCTCTGGGCAATCCCAGAGCAAGTCTGGACGATTGGGTCCAATGATTTATAAATGAATATTTCTAACGATAAAGACTAATATTTTGACGGAATTTAGTATAAAAATGACTTTTAATAGTTTTTTTATATAAAAACTTTTCGTAGAAATTGTAAGTGCCAAATTTGCAATTACTTTACCACTAAAATTTAAAAATCAAGCCTTAGATTTTTAAGCGAAAAATGAGAATTAATCCATTTTGCTTTCTAATATCTAATGAATCTTGCAAATTATTTCAGAGGTCGATTAATAGTATGTACGAGTTCATGTGTACGATTTGCTTCACCTGGTTTAGGACCTTACACTGCTTCAAAATGGGCACTCTCAGGCTACAGTGAAACAATTAGGTATTTGAAATATATTCTATATATATTTATTCTAAAACCATAAGAATGGTGAATTTAAATTTCCGAAATATTATGCTAAATCCAACAAAGTACAGGCATGAATTAATAGGTTTACTTATAGGCATGAATTAATAGATTTTGGTGTCGATGTTATTACAATAGAGCCTGGAATTTTTTGTACATCAATGAATGAAGTGAAGAAAATGATGAAAATGATGAATGAAATTTGGGCAAAAACTGATAAAAACCTAAAGAAACAATATGGCCAATATTGTTTCAATTATGGTAAGGAACTGATCCATTTGATTCAACTGATTCAACTGATCCATTTTATTTTTTATATATTTTAAGAATCCTCACTATTACTGGTTAAACTCGCTCCATTGGCCTGTCGCATTGGGAAATATGCCAGGGAGTCCCTTGGTAGATAGACAGAAATACAAGTGAGTCACCCGGATTTTTGTACAGGTTTATTCCTGCTGAAACTCAGCATCGCCGCTCCCAATATATATATATTTTTTTTATAGGAAGGGCGCGACATTAGGATAACGAATATTTTGTTTAAAACTAGAAAAGTCTAACTAAAAATTTAGGCAAACGCTTCTACATTAAATTGCGAGAAGGCGCTCCTGTTGATCTTACACCTGTAATTAACGCTTATTATCATGCAATAACAGCAAAATATCCTTATAAAAATTATTGTATTGGCGTTGATGCTGTTTATATGTAAGTAATTCGTTATTATAAAAATCACCAATTATCTTCCGATCCCCCGATAAGCGGCCTTCATCCTCTTTTTCATAAGTAAGCAATTGTTAAAGTTAAAATTTGATCGAAAAATATCTTTTTGTCCTAGAAAAAAATTCCGACTAAGAATTTAACGAATATTTTAAGACAAGAAACTTTGCTAATTGATATTAGACCAAAATAAATTTGAATAATTCAATTTAAATTCAAATTTAAACGTAATTTGAAAAATTATAAATCAAATTCGATATTGCTCGTCCAGATGAAAAATAGACGAGATAAAAAATTCCTAGAAGAAAAATATCAAAAATCAAAATATTCAGATATCGCCCATTCTCATGGTTATGCGCAAGGATGCAAGAGATCGTAATGCAATGGATTATTTGGATAATGGGTGCACCTAAACCTGATATTGTTGAATGAAATATTTTTTCGCGTTTTATTATCTTAGTATATAAATATATATATATATATTATTGAACTATTGTAGCCATATGCTATATGGTCAACTAGTATAATTAACCAATTTTTTAATAGCCAAATTTCTAAATTATTTTTTCTTCACCCCTTAATAGAGGTTGCACAAACAGGATTAAACTTGCCTAAAAACCCAAAAACCCGGGTGATGTTGGCAACTTACCTGTACTTCTATCGGATATTTATCTAGTGCGATAAGCCAAAATTTATCACAAGCTATTTTCATAAACGATAAATAATGGACTAATAAAAGATAAGATAAAGGACAATTCACAAATAGCATTGAAATATTCTTCAATAAATGTAAGATTCTGCTACCTGCAAAATTAAAAACTTTTTACTTTAATTTAACAACAGAACAGTAGGTATCAAAAATTATAAAAATTCTTCGAATGAACTTACCTACGAAGACGAATTAAATCTTCAATGCTTGCTGGAAGAAATGTCACTGGACATTTCTTATGTTCCAAGATATACCGATTAATGCAAAAATAGCAAAAAACATAACCAGAAACGCTTAGCACCTAAAGAATTTTAAATGAATGAGATTTTCCGGCTTCCAACATCACAAAAAAATTAAGCTAAAATAACGTTCTCTTTTATTTCATTTTTTTTTAAATTTTGAAAAGAATTCTTCTATTTAGTATGATAAATGATATTGTAGATTACTTACTGTATCATTCTGACGTTTTCCCTTACAAACTGGACATTTTTCCGGACCTAATTCAACAATTTTTCGTTCTCTGAAGATCTGGAACAGAAACACTTTAGATAAATCTTGGAATATATATTTTAGATAAACATTTAGGAGAGGATCTCTATAAATTATGTAATTTTATTAACAATGATTTGTTAATAAAAATTGGCTCTCACTCTGTACGGTGCAGGTGGAACAATAAATCGATCAGTCTTAGCAGTGATGCTTGGTCCCATAGTACGCCAGTATTCAAGGAATTCCAGAAAGAAAAGTCCAAATCCTAATAATCGACTAATATAGAAAAATAATCGAATAAATATCCTCCAGATAACATCAAAAATCCTGCAAACAAGGTATATTTCACCAAAGCGTTAATATAAATGAACTGGATGCAATTACTCGATTTCACTTCTAATTACAAGCTCATCCTGTTAAGAGAAAGGAATCGAACTGCTTGCTGCCGACTGAAGCGTTGCCCATTTGATATTTTCTTCACTAATGAAAACGAATTAACTTGAGCAAATTTAACTTCCAATTTTTGAAAGAATAAAACTGATAGCAGACTAACCCATAATTATCATTTGAAGTCAAATTATTAAGAACTGCTAGTTCACTAGTGGATAATTTCTTTAGTCGAACGCCGGTTATTTTTAATAAAGGGGAATGAACATCGCTTCTTGAAAGAATATAACTGAATCGCATAAATAAGCAAAGAAAAACATAGAAAGATTTGCAAACGGAATAAGAACATGAAAAATATCGGTTTATATCAGCAAAATTGATCATCAACTGCAAACGTTTTTAAAATTTTAAAAGAAATAAAATAATAAAATAAATAAGCAATCAATTTAACAAGCGTTATCCATGCAAAATAAACAAAATATAAGTCAAAATTTTAATTTAAATTTTAAAATTAATTATAAAATTGTTAATTTAATTGTAAAAATATTCAAAAGGTTGATTTAATAACATTGCAACCAATCAATACTATTAATAATCAGAATATTAATCATTTAAATTATGAATTAATTGTAAAATTATAATTTTGAATTATAAAAATCAGGACAGAGACTTTAAATTCTAAGCACGACTTGAAAGAAGGATAGAAAAAGGAGTCCCAGTTAATTTTCCAAATAGGATCAAAAGGATTTGAAAAGCTACACGTCAAGTGGAACAAGATGAACAAAATGAGAGATGTTTAAAAAAATTATTAAAATTAATTTTAACGAAAATTATTGAAAAAGAGTAATTGGAAAAAAAATCAACCATTTGATTTAACTGTAACAATATAGGACTTCCATTTTTTTGCAAATTTTTCAGCTTCTTTAGTGCGTATGGTAAAATTACCTTTAAAAAAAGAATTTAAAAATTAAGAATTAAGTCCAAAAAATTATAATTTTATAAATTATAAATAAATAAATTTTATAAATTATAAAAAAAGCTATCAAAAATATAAAATCATCAATATAATTAAGCAATTATTATAAGTTTTATGAGAATTGAAATACCATAAGAAAGATTGAACGAAGCCATGGTAATTTGGTATTCCTCTTCAAATCGCTATCATAATATGGGACTCTTTTCAATCCATAAAAATATTCTGTAAACGTCGCCTCTAAAAATATTTATCAGAAAAATCATTTAGTAAAAATTTAGATTCATTCTCTATTTTTCTGCCTACTTCAACGAATATTTTATTTAAATATTTTTTTCTCATAATATAAATAATACTTTAAAAAATAATCTGGCTGGGTATAAGCCATGAGACTGATATTAATAAATTGATCTCAAACAAAGATGAAGAATAAAACAAAAAAACGATAAAGATGAAAAAATATTATAGAAACTATACACGTATATGATAATGAAATATATAAACGCAACATGATGAAAATAAAATATAGAAAAAAAGCTTGAATAAAGTTGGTTGATACGACTTTATTATTGTATTAAATAATCGTAGATAATTCTATTCAACTTATTTTTATAATATCAATGGTGAAAAATAATAATAGGAGGCACCCTGGTCGAACAGTTAGTGATATGGGTGAAAACTGGAAAAATTTATGAATTTTCAGGCCATTACCTCTCATGTACTCAAGGAAAGACCATAAAACTTAACAGAACCTGAACCAATACGACCAAACAATAATAATTTCATAAACGACGTTTAATTTTCCATGAATCCAAACCATACAATATAATAGACTATTCCAAATGACCTGGCAGGGTTCCAGTGAGTAAACAAAGAAATTTAAGAATACCATAAGACTGGGAACAATTTAAGAATCCAAATACTCAAATCTAAAACAAGACAGTCAAATACCATTGAAAAAACGAACCGTACTGCCGTAAATGAAAACCCTGCAACAAAAGTTCGAAAAGAAAAAACCAATCTTCGAAATTTCGATTGAATGTTCTCAATGACCGATGCCAAGTTCCAATTGACTGGAAAATTTTAAAAATAAAGTGCTTAAACTGGATGCGTAAGTGCTTAAATCATCAAAAAAACTGGAAATTTTAATATCAAATGAACTAATATATAATATATCTAGAAAGAAGAACAAACGGAATCCCAAGAACAAACTTGGCTATATCCTTTGACTCAAAACTCACCTAACTTTCTCTTCTCATATACTGCTCCCCACATTAGTACTGCCCTCTACATTATTCTCAAATCTAACAAATTCCATTATATTTCCTTGAAAACAATACTCTCCTCTCCTATTATATTATACTCTCGATTCCCCAATCATGTAATTTAAATTTTATAAGCTGTAGTTGCGACTGCAACAAAAATGCATGCAGTCAAAGGGCTCAAGTGGTAGAAGGAGAATTAAAATTACTAAGCAAAAATAGAGTTTCAAAAGCTATCTACATGGTTCTACGGCAAAACAGACAGACTTTGAGGGATTTTGGGGCATTCATAAGATTTCCATCGTGAAGAACCGAGATTTCGCAGCTTGAAGTGGCTGCCCAAGCATTCTCGCTAATATTTTTCTGCAAATGCGCTGCCAGCAGTGCCAATTTTCGAGAAACACCTGCTTGAGTGGAACTTCAGCATCAGTTCTTCGACCGAAGCATTCACTGAGCCATTCTAACGCTCTTGCAAAGTAATTTTTGATTAAAATGAGTAAATAAAATGAAAGAAAAACAAACTTTGATAAATTTTTTAATCGCTGCCTTGATAGAATTCGAAAGATTTTCTTCACAAATAATTTCGAATATTGAAGGTTGTTTTAGGAAAAATTCACAGTCCATTTAGTTTTAATTATTTTATTTTTATTAATTTAATTAAATCAACTATAAAAATAAATAAAAATAAAAATCTAAACAGGAAATTTAAACAAATTAAGTCGACTCCCCGCACACCCCCTCGTCCACCCCACCGCTTCAGTTTTCCTCAAAATCAAATCAGATCAAAAAAAGCCACCTGAAAGATTATGTTGCAAAAATTGTGGCCCCACACCGAGAGTCGAGGAGACACGGCCCCAGAAAAATTTGCTTGATTGCGGTGTGGAACGAGAAATGAGCAATTTTCACGCAAGGACGATTACTAAACAAGTGATTATTCAAAGCAATAATTTATTATTTTCATTTTTATGCAAAAAACTGCCTTTCCTTCCTCCGAATCGTTAATGCGAGGAATATTCCTTTGTTACGTGGCTCACCATTTCCGGTTAGGCCCGTTCCGCTGGTTTGTCAGACCAGACAAGTTTCCTTATTTGGCGAGGGGAACAGTCGGCTCTTTGAAAGGCAAGTTTATTCCTGCCGAGAAGAGTGAAACGCCAGCAGCGACATTTCGAAAACGCTCCGAGGAATATCGCGAAATGTTTTTGTAAACAATAATAGTGCAAATAATAGCCAAATAAATGCAAATAACAAAATTAAAAAGTATATTTTTCAACATTAAATCGAGCAGCTTATTGATTGGAATAGAGGAAAACAAGTTGAGTTCGGTTGGTACTTTTGGTACTTCTTAAGTCGCCAAACAGTTTCGAAAATTCGCTCGCTACTTTCCAGCCTAAAATAAAGCATTCGTGAAATATAAGAAATTTTCAGTAAAAATCAGAAAACACAAATTCTTTTGCAGAAATTTCGATGATATTTCGATGAACGAACCGGTTTGATAGAATTTTTGACTTTGGAAAATCTTTTCGAAAAGTTTTATCTGAATATTTGGCGGTTACTGTAAAAGGCTATGGAAAAAGGCATAAATTTTTGTGCCGTTTTGTGCAGTCTGAAAATGCAATCCAGCTTTAATGGCATTAATCAGCTTAATCCACCTAAGAAGACAGGTAATATACTATTGAATAACCGAAAGAAGTTATTTCCAAACTGAATACCACTGTTGCTCCTTCTCATAACATTTTAATTGGCTCCAATGACGAGTACTGGATGAGAGTCATTCAGGAGAGTATGGATAGACTTCCCACAGCAGGCAGCTCACACAGGCGTTTATCCAGAAAGAAAGATGGTACTCATGCTGCTTGCTGCAAAATCCAACTCAACCAATGCTTTTCCATCATATTTCAGGTTAATATTTTGCACATATATAGGATTGCATATGTTCGATTTTCTTCATATCTATTTACTAAAAATATATTCATTAGAAATAACAATTAGCGGAAATCATGCAATTATTTCCAATATTTACTCCTGCAAAGAGTGTTGGCGCTTCGAAATGAAACCATTAACTCGCTGAACTATTTTGCTATTCCTATTCCTAGTATTCATCTCTTAATTAAGTAGTGTAGTGAATTTTCTTCCTCGCGTTCATCCATGCAAACTATTTCTTCATGCAGCCATGAACAACACAATAGAATAATCTCGAACAAAAAATATATAAGAGAAAATTCATTCATACATTCATTCATAGTTCTATAGAGATTTCAGTCTATTATAATCATAGGATCCATTTTATACAATTCTTTTCCACTAACTAATGCACTGAAATTCCCTTCAGGGCCATTGCCCTTTTAGATAATTGACGGATGGTTGGATGAACCGCAGTAATTTTCATTTAAACAACCATTCACAATCACCAATTTGTATTTCTTTTCGCGAAATTTGTTTCTATTTTTTTTCGGATTATCTTTTTGTTTTTTTAAATATTTTTTCTTATTATTTATTAAATTGTCGATCAGTTTTAATCATTAATTCTTTTTTAAATGAAAATTAATTATTTTACAAAATTAATTTTTTAAAGATTTCTTTATCGTAAATTTTAAATTAAAAATGCTTCTTTAATTATAAAAGAATTAAGAAATAAGGTAATTGATATTGTTCGGATAGAATGGATAGGTTGTCAATAGGTTGTCGCTCTGGTTTTGAAGCGCCAATGTTGGAGTTCCACTTCCAGAAGTGTCCTTTGGATGGCGAGGCGCCTGTGCTTATGTCTTCTGTCCATATCCTTTTGTATTTTTATATTTTTAGAAAAATTTCATTTCTTTTTTTCATCATAATTTAATCGAGATATCTGATTCGAACAAGATTTTTTATTCATTTTCACATAGGAATTTTTAAATCACTTGCAGTTGCCTAATCTAAGATCGAGCAACATATTTCCGGTCCATACAACATGCCAGAATTAAATCTACCATTCGAAGCTTGCGGTAAGAATCCATTCGTATTCTCACTTTTACTTGGCCATAATGATTGGCGCAAGCAGCCAAATCAGCAATGCTAAAAAAAAAAGAATTTTATTTTTTATTTGCTCTATCCTAAGATTCTTACGTTTCGCTATTATTTCTCCCAACCTTCCCTCTCCAAAAATTTTTTTTCACTCTTTATTAATATAATCAATGCAAGATGGTGATCTTTATCTTTAGAATTTGATTCGAGATTAAGTTAAATATTTGGAACTTCTTAGATAAGATGATGGTCAAGTTTTCCTTCTCCTTTTTTAGCAAAATAGCTTTAAAAATCTTCGACGGTAAACTTTTTGGGAAATACTAAATAATTTGCAATTAAATTAATAATTCGCAAGTAGAATGGCTTAGAAGATTGTTGTAATCATTTAGGAGTGTCGTAACTGGGTTCTATTCACGGCAAATATGTAGGTTTGTCAAGAATTATGCGGGCAAACCTGTTAAAATCCATTGATATCTCACATATCTGCTGACTCTATTGACTCACCTGCTAAATTTCCGACAAGTCAGCGGAGCGATGCTAAACATAAATGGTGAATATTTTTAGAGAAGCAAAAAGCTATTTATAACTGTATTAATATTGTATTGTATTGTATTAATGATTTGTGCTAATGATTCAAATTTCAATTTTTATTTTTTTATCTCAAATAATAGTAACAAATAATAAATAATGGTTAACTCGAAGGCTCAAAAAATATGCAATCCATACCATATAGCTTTTCAGAAGCTTTGCCTACGATGCTCTATTTTCTATATTTAACGTAATGATAGAAATTAGGGATAATATTATATACAATGTAGTAAAATTGTTATTATTATTATTAACAGAGCAGAATGAGTTGCACTTATGCGCTCATAAAAGGGATATATTTGTTAAATTTACAATAATAAATGGGAGATTGGAAAAGTGAATCGCCGTGATTCCTCTCTTTAATATTTGAACATCAATCAAATCGACGAGTTTGTTTAACATTCAACACAATTATTTACTTTTATACCCCTTTTCTGGATTGGTTCTAAGTATTCCATCTATTTATTTACAAATTTCGTAAGTTTTTTTTTTCAATGGATATGTTTAAGTGATGGATTGGCTCAGTGGATTGTTGGTCTCATTTCTGAGGGCCGTTGCTAGGGTAATAACCACACAGCCAAAAATCTAGCTGTGCTGTTGACCCATTTGTATTTCAGTCGTTAAGTGACTCTCTGGCAGAATTCGCCTAGTCACATAAGTCAAACCAGAAATGGTGAGTGCTGTAAGAAAAAAATTATTCGACTGAACTCCAGTACGTTAGTGATAAAAACGTTCAAATACACGCAAAAAATCATTTTGGATCTTGAGAGGATTTGGGGATTTTGCTACGGCAGATTTTCAGGAGAATTCCATTATCAATGATAAGACCAATTCTATGAAGAAATAAGAAACATACTACTTCCATTGCATTGGGTTTAAAATCACTTTACCTACTTTATCTGTTTTTATCTACTAATTACTTTTTGAGTTTAATCTCTCTCTTTCATCATAATTAATTTTCATTCTGAAGCAAATAATATTCGCAATAATATTAACTTTCTTATAAGATTATACAATCAACAAAATAAGTTCTGCAAATCAGAATCATAAAATCTTGAATTCTTGAATAAAATCTGGGTTGGTAAACAATTTATCTTTAGCAATGTATCTTTATCCTCGTTGAACATTTCGCCGAATCAGCTGAATTATTGTATAATTTGAATTATCTGAGCAAATGGTACTCCGACTTTGAAAACCTTGTTGAAAATAAATTTTTATGCCATCGCCCCATTCAATCTTTAAAACAGAGAAGGACATTAAACATTAGATATCATTAATTGCAATATTTTATGAATGAACTCTGATTGAAAATTAAGGTCATTCTATCGGCTCCTTATATTTTTTTCATCGTTATCCTTGACGAACATTTCTTCAAATAAATGCACAAACAAATTAAAATCTCCGAAGGTTCCGAAATTTTATTAAAATTTAATTATAAAATATTTTAAATACTTGTGAATTAGTGCAATGGAAATTGGCACACATCGCACTAAATCCATTGTCTTTTGGCGAATAGCATAAAAGTGAAGAGACCTAATCAATGCTTAAATTGATATGCTACCGACAGATTTTCAGCATAATTCTTTTATGATCAATTCTATGAGGAGATAAGAACCATATTGCTTCCATTGTATTAGAACAAGTCTGGATAGAAAAAAGAGTGCTTTCGGAATCTCTGGTACTTCTAGGTATCGATTCGGGAGATATTGAAATCTTACCATTGTAGCCAATAAAAAAGGAGAAAGATTGGTATGGTTCATTCATTTGTTATCTTAATAATAGTAGTCTATCAATTAAAGGCAGTCCACGAAAGGACTCGTCTATTCCTCTAATTTCAAGTAGTTCCTTAGCAAATGCTCCGTCTTGCTCAGTCTCAATAATCAGCTGCGCCATTGTCACGGAAAGCCTCATTTTTTTTCAGAATTATTGGTCGGAGTAATTATTCTTCTTGACTTTGTATTTTGCTTTCTTTTTAAAGTACCATTTAACTTTGTTATTTGAAATATTCTCATTTATTAACTCAATGAGTTTCAGTTATTTATTCAGTTCTTTTATCAAGTTTCTGTGTGGTTGAACTGGCTTCTTCATTTTCTAATTTTAACCGCAACTTATTTCTGCGACTCATCTGTATTTCTGTCGGACTGGTGAAATTCCCTGGCAAAATTCGTCTAGTCCGACAAGTCAAGGTACGAGGCCAACCAGAAATTGTGGGCGCTTGGAAAAAAAATAATTTTCTTTCTCATCTTTGTTTGCCACTGAGAAATTATTTGTAATAATTTATACAATATATTGGTGCATTTATATCCGGAAAAAAGATCATTTGTTTCCTCCAACACTAACAAAATTTTGTCAATCTTTTCCCAATCACTGTCGAATAGGGTGCTTTATCCCAAGTTCTAATTATTCCACTCCTCATATTCTCATTTTCCCTCAGGCAAAGTTTTTAGGTAGTTGGTAATATACTTTTCAGTGTAACATTTCAAACTTCGCTTTATCTTCGTAACACTTTCGAAACTTAAATTCGTTAACATTCCTCAGAACAGAGCTAAAGTTCCCTAACAGTCAAAGTTCTTGTATAGTTTAAGCTCTTGTATAAATTATAGTTTGGTTGACAAGTTCTTTCGAACCTTTCACGCCTCTAAAATCCCCTTAGTCCCTTATCGAATGCGTTCTTTTAGTAGTAGATAATAAAATTTCCTTAAATTCCTTCATAACAGGTAACTATGACTTCCTGGGATGGCCTAACATATAGTATAAGAAGCTCTTTTTTTTTAAGAGCCCTCACCATTACTGATTAGACCCGTTCCGCTAGCTTGTCGTACAAGACAAATGTGCAGAGTCATTGGCGACAGAAATACAGGTGAACCACTAGCATCATTCAGATTTATTCCTATGGAGAATAGAATTTCCGAATTAAGCAACAACCCACTGAGTTATTCTACCCCCCATCGGAAGCCCGTTATGTTTTTCTATTTCACAGATACTCATTAAAAACTCGTTTTTGAAATTTTAGTATGCCATATTATAATCCTTCGATATCCCCTAAAAACTGCCATGTTTTGTTAAAAGTCTTGCCAGATCTTTCTAAATATCCCTTTAATATCTTCAAAAAACTATTTTTAGAAAACTATTTTAAAACTATATTCTTTTTCAGTGATATAGTTTATCAGTGATATTTTAAACACCACTTTCTATCCAATTTTAGCTTTAACCTCTTAATACTCCCCCTTTTTTTTCTTAACCCCTTCCATCATTGTTGTATCCTAGCCAGAATTACACAGTTACACAATATAGTATCATAATAAAGGGTGTTTCAATGAAGTATGAAGAAAATTAGAGGATGGTGTACAATTAAAGGTGTTAAAAACAGTATGTCAAGGTTCAAAAGATTTTGAGGTTATATCAGAGGATATTCAGAGACTTAAAACTATTCTATTAAACAATTCTATTTGCCTGCAGAATGGGTCTAACTTGTTGATAATACAGACAAAATTTCCAATGTTTACCTAGAACCACGATTGAAAAAAAATTAGGTACTAAAGTCGAGAAGCCTGCATTTCATATATCTGCGATCTAAGAGATTATCATGCTAAACATATCTGATTTAATAGACTCCTTTATATCACCTTTAGCTGAGCCAAGCCAAAATATAATCCTCTGTAACTTTTTACATCCCACAGTATTCATTTCTCACGTTTCAATTACTTCGCCTTTTATTTATCTTCGCTCTGAGCAAATATTTGATAATAATGTATTTATGGAGGTGAGTCAGAACGCCAGTTCGATCTGGAATTCAGCATTGATTTTTTTGACTTTTTAAAAATTTCTTTTGCGAGATCTAAGCTTTTGTTTGTTGCTAAATAAATATTTCGCCAAATAGACAATAATCTGAATAGTCTAAACCGCCTGAACGAATAGCAAAATAGAATGGCTCAATGAGTTGTTTCTCTCGTTTCGGAGTGCCATTGTTGGGATTCCACTCTCTCAGTAGGAGTAATCCTACTTTTCAAAAATGGTTAGCGACTTATCTATATATTCTATCGCAAAATTACTCGCTGGTAAAATCTAGACAGATTATTTCTGATCTGGTAAGCCAGCTGAATTAGCCTAACAAGTAATAGGTGCCTTTAGAAAAAAAGAATTTCCGAATATTACTAAGGGATGCCACTATAATTTAAAATGTATGGTTAATTTGATCTTAAGGCGCCTATATCTTTTGTTATTATTATTTATTATTTAAAATTATTATTACTGCTATCATTACTATTAATATTATAATATTATTGTATATTAATATTAATATTATTATTAATTATATTATTATTAATTATAATAGTAAATAATAGTAATAGTAATCATATGGTGTAAAGCAACATTTCTAAAAGCAACATTTTTTTAAAATTCTCTTAACGGAATTACTTGTCATGTGAAATAAGTATTTGTGTAAATTTCGTCGCGACATTGGTCCTTTTTTGTCATTGATACCTATCTTCCTTCCTTCATTCCTCTCTTTCTTTTTTCCTCATTCACTAATATTATTGTTCTCAATTATTATTTTAATTGCCAGTATAACGGATGTTTCAATCATTTTCAATCAATTGGCAATTTGATATGGTTTTTTATTTTCATTATTATTAATATTTGTTGTTATTAGCTATGATTTTATAAATTTTCATATTTTTTCTTATTTTTTTAAATTATTAAAATTGAGATTTGAACTTGTATTTCAAGGATATTTTGGTTTCTTTATTCAAAGAAATAGTTGAATTGAAAGAATAAATCAAAGAATCACGAAAAAAACGGCAATTTTAGACGGCAATTATAATAGAAATCATAAAAAAGAGAAAAATTTTATCCTTCGATTTATCAAACATATTAGTTAACCGTCCGTAAATATATAAGGAATACATTTTATGTGGTTTAAATTCTCATCCATCAATTAATTATATAAATAAACCTATGAAAAATTAGAAGGATTCAATAAAAAGGATCTGATTTTCTCCTGCGAAATATTAATTGGTGAATTTCGACTGCACTAATTTATCACAGTTTAGCTTTAAATTCGAATGCTATAAGAAGCGATAAACTAAAATTAAGCAAAGCGACGAGTTGCAACTGAAAAATTGAGATCGCAATTGAGATCAAAAATTTTTTATTCGTCGTATAAATTAATGGAATATATTATCGCCTAAGGTGATTACTGTTCGCGCTGTGCGTTTAAGAATAGGAATTTTAAGAATAAATTCAATGAATTGTCTATAAATTAATTTAAACGATTCTCGTCCTTTATAAATATTTCATTCCATTTTACTTTTCTCATTTCTGTTACTATTTCTTTGTGTTTTCTATTAGCACCAAGCCCATGGCATAGGTTCTACATGGTAATCTTTAACATAAAGCTCATGGCATAGCTCTCCATCCTTTTCGTTATATATATATATATTATATATATAGGCTCTGCATGTTATGAATGATACTTTTAATATGAAGCTATTAAAGCATACAGCTTTAGGCCTATGGCTTAGGCCTTATTATTCAAATTAATTACGTAAATTGCATTTTAATCACTCCATTAGTTTTAATTTTTGCACTTTTTAAAGAAATTCCTGGATAATTTCATTCATTATTCCAAATGGATAAATAATGAACAACTCTAATTTTGCTGTTCACTTGAAAAGAGAGATTTCATCCATTCGTCTATTTCTTTCACCATTCCTTAAATAAATGAACCTATAATTTATAATGCGAGAGAGCCACTTAAAGAGATGGGTCTCTAACATAAATCGAAACGTAATATGCTCGACTCGCTCGCTGCACTTTTTCTGTGGTTCAAGTTTGTTAAGCCTTCACTGTTTTTTTATTTTTCGCAAGAAGGTAAGGACAAAAAAAATTTTCCTTCACCACAAATCTAACGAGTTTTTTCACATCCTGTAATTCCCATCTTTATTTTAACACAATGACTTGAGAATTTCGCGTTCCAACCAGCTTATCGAGCATAATTGTTGATAGTACCTACTAAGTCGTTTTTTCCAACTTATCATTTTTCATTTTCTTTTGTTCGAATCGTACAACTCACTTTGTTGCTCTTCTATTTTCCCTGCCATACGAATAACCTAAAATTTCATTCGATCGATTCAATTTCAGCAATTTAAAAAGAAAAAAGCAATAAAAATAAAAAAGAATGGTGGAATTATTATTCTGTTTATGTGATTAGTTGTGGTTCAATGGGCTTTTCTTTTTTTGTTTTGAGGTTTTTAGTTTGAGTTTGTGTGTTCCTTTTTTGCTAATGATGTATAATATTTTGGGTTAGTTATGTTTTTTTACGGATTAAAGTTAAGCTGTTAGTAATTTTTGTTCGTGTATGATTTTTGGCTGTGTCTTTTTGTTTTGTTTTTTGAATTGGGTGCTTGTTTTTTGTTGGGGTTATATTGTCTGTAGGTCAAGCCGTTTTAGCCTTGCGTTTGTTTATCTCACTTCCGAGCGCCGAGCCTGAGCTTCTGCTCGCAGCAGCTGTAAGCCTGTAAGTCTTTCAGAAATCTGTGTGAGGGCTATCTGGTAAAATTTATTTGCTAGTGACTAACCAGAGATAATGAGCCCTTTTTGGGAAAAAACTTTATTGAATTAGATGAATTTTAATTTCATATGAAATTTAATTTTAAAAAATGGTTCTATGTTTTTTCACTGTTTACTATTTTATGAATTTGTTCCAGTTTCATGAATCTGCCAAAAATTTTTTTTCAATTTTTCTTCCTATATATACTTTTGCAGTGCTATTAAGGAGTAAAATGGCTCAGTGGGTTATTAGTCACTTTCGGGGCGCCGATGCGGGGTTCCAATCTCGGCAGGAAAATTTGTAGCAACCTTTCGAAAGTAAGAATGTTGCTAGTGACTAACTTTATAATTCTATACCTAAACAATTCTCCAGCAAATTTGTCTGATCCTGCAAGCCAGCGAAGCGAACTTAGGCAGAAAATTTGAATCGGTCTTAAAAAAGGATTCATATAACATATTAATGTTTTTGAAATTCTTTAACGATGCGATAGTTAAACATCATCTTATGGGAATTCCGATGAATTTAAAAAACTCGTTTTCCATTTCAGAATATTTCATAAATTCTCTACGATTCGGGATATCAAAATTTATACCGCACCTATTTGCATATTTCATCAGTTTTGCTTTAGTTTTATCGATAATTATTTATTGCACCTTGCACCTTATGAACTTTTGGTGAGCTTAGATGGATTTTTTCATCTCAACTAACTAGTTCTTGCCTTGTTTCATTCGATTTAATCTTTCTGTATTTTTTTAAAAATTCATTTGTGATGTTTTTAAAACAATTTCTTTTTTTGTGCAAAAATATAATATTTATTCGAACAATGAGAAATTTTCATATCAAAAATCCTGAATTTTTAGTTACTCTGCTTAACTAATACAATCTTCGAAATAAATGGAGACTCCGATGTCAACAATTCGTGATACTCTTATTAATTTACGACCTTTAGAAATTCCTCGTCCTCAGGTTTCGAACTTCCAATTTATTTCAACAAGAGGAAGGTACGGTTTTTATAAGGTATGCTATATTGAAGAGGAAATTTTCATATCTTATTTCTATTAATAAGGTTCCCATTAATAGTGGAAATGGCCGTGATTTTATTGCGAAAAAATTCATGTATTTTTCAGAGTGTCAGAAAACAAGGCGCTAAATATGGTGTTGAAATTAAAACGACTGCACCGCGGAGAACTCCCCTTTCTCAAGCTTATTGGTATGATTGTGTAAAAGAAGCCAATAGTGAAGTACCATCTAAAATCAGCGTAATTGATGAACAACCTTTAGAAAATCCATCTGAGAATCATCTAAGGATTACAAATGATAAAAGCGTAAGTGATTGCATGAAAATTAGTGATTTTGCTAAAAGTACTCACCATTTGTGGCTAGATTCACTCCGTTGGCTAAGAATAATGTTTTGGACCAATGTTTTGTCAAAGTCACCTCTTATAGATTTCCTCTTATAAATTTAGCACATATTCTCACTGGTTTATTTATTCTTCTTCTTCTTCTTCTTCTAATAGCTCTCACCATTACTGGTTAGGCTGGCTACAAGAGTAAGACATCTCCAAGCCGGTCCGACGTCATCGCTAGTAGTAATAGAAGTCATTCCTTTTTCCATCGTCTAAGTCCATATATCCCTGGTCCCCTATACGTTCAAAATCTTTCCTGACTGTATCAGTCCAGGTCTTGATTGGTCCTCCTCGCTTTTGACGCCAACCATCACAGGGTTTAGCAAATAATAAAATATGCTTCAACTCCTGTGGTGGACAATGGAAAATGTGTCCTAACCAGCGAAGGCGACCCTCTGGATAACATTATTAATGCAGGTGGTATTTGAACAAAGGTGGACAATCATGTGCGATTTTATGTGCTCGTAGAATGTGTCTTAATCATTAGTGGTCAAAGCTTCTTAATATCTTGAACTCACATGTTTCGCAGCTATTTAAGCAAGATCGAACGAAATGCAGCTATATGGACGCGGATTTTCGTCTTTATGGTGATTTCGCGACGGTTCCATAAAGGTTTCATCAACCAAAAAAACATAATTCCATCTGCTTTTTTTTACGATTTCATCCTTTGCCTGACCATTTGGGATTAGAGTGGATCCAAGGTATTTAAAGTGCGGCATTTCCTCAACCGGCAATGAATTGATAAAAATAGGTATTTTATCAGCATCTTGTGTATAAAACGAAAATATTTTCGTTTTCAATATTTTCAAACTATGCCCATTATCCATTCTGTCGCATAGTTGAATATTGTGGGGAAAAGGACGCAGCTCTGACGGACACCAGTTCCTATTTCGAAGGAATCTGTTAGCTCCCCATGTATACAGACCTGCGCCGATGTGCGCTCATAAAATGCCTTTATGAGTCGAAGATTTTCTCTGGGACACCGTCACATTCCATCACTTTCCAGCGCTGCTCTATCGAATCGAAAA